>JAJGOT010000028.1:327500-472500 GCA_022457155.1 Cladopsammia gracilis | reverse complement strand
CATGCGGAATTGGAGATTCAAATCTCCACCAACGGTTGCGTTATTCCCTGCCGTCAATCATAATTAATACGAAAGCCAACGGACCATGTAAAAAGGAAACAAACAAAATGGATCGAAATCTATCAATCATAATGCACGGACGCGACCTTTTGAACTCATTGAAGTGAAGATCTGTTTCCAGAGAGGTAAGCTAAAATGATTGACGGAAGTGTAAAACGCAATAGTTGATGGAAATTTGAATTTCAAATTCCACATGTTATTGAAAGGCGCAGTAAGAACAATATGTATATTTTACATAAACAGGGATGTAGATAATAGTCAAGAGCCGGGGAAATTACCCGACTGTGAACTTCATTTTTCCGGCTGTTAAAGCCTAGTGCAGCTTTAAAAGGACTACATTTTTCTATTTTTTACCTGTCTGTCAGTTCTATATTCCCGCCAGTTAAAAACTGAATCTACATCCCTGCATAAAAATGATCAAAAGCACATTACACAGGTCACACACCTACTCCTCCTACTGCTTATTCATCATTAACCCCAGGCATTGCCAGCTTCTGTTGGACTAACTCCTGCTGCCCCCACATATCCTCAGGATGTGTGGGGACAGCAGGAGTTAGTCCAACAGAAGGATATATATCGAACTGCTACGGGACAAAGAACTTTCTATTTTAGGACAGTTAAACTTTGGAAATCATTGGACTTTGCTCTTAAGTTGAAACCGACACTGAAGGACTTCAAACGTTGCTTGAAGAGGAGCCTAATCTCAATTTTCTTAGAGACTTAATTGCCTTTTTCTCTTGTTATTTTTTATTTTATTAATTTAATTTATTAATGATTAATTTATTATCAATTAGTTACCTATTTACTTGTTAATTAGCTACTTAATTTACTCTTTATTCTGAAAAGCTCTTTTGGGACGAATAAAGTATATTTGTATGTATGTATGTAGGATACAGTCCCTCCTGCTGTCGCCAAACAGCCTGAGGTTTCAGCCTCCTCTGCTACCCCAACACACCGTGAGGATACAGTCCTTCCTGCAGCCCCCAGACAACCTGAGGGTACAGCTTCACCTACTGTCCCCGCGCACGGCGAGGGTGCAGTCTTTCCTGCAGGCCCCAGTCAGTCTGAGGGTACAGCCTTCCCTGTTGTACCCCCACACGTTGAGGGTACAGCCCTTCCTGCTGCTGTAAGCTTCAATGAGGGTGCAGCCCTTTCTGCTGCTGTAAGCTTCAATGAAACTATGTCATCTGTTTCAAAAACTAATGTGACAACTGTTCCAAAACCACCTCACAGCAATGTCCATGGAGTGCCAGTAGTTGAACCACAGACAGTGGCCCCAAAACAGGAGCAAAAGACTGAATCTTCTAATGCAATGTCATTAGCAAACCTACTTCAGGGAGGTCAAAGTCGTCCCAAGAAAAAAGCCTCGCAGCCATCTGCAGCACCTGTATCACACACAGATGCAGGGTCATCAGAGATTGTTAGTAATCCAACTCCATCAAATTTATTCACAGACAATCATCAATCAGGTCTTCCTTTAAACCCAGTTTCTTCTGTTAATCAACCACCCCATGCATCACAAACAATGTCTTCTGAGAACTTGTCTCAGCAAATGGAGAATCAGCCATTTGATTCTGCTGGGAGAACTGGTGACTCGCAGCCTTCTCATGAGAGGGACTATGGTGATCCTTATTCACGGGAACGACCAAGGAGTCGTGAAGACTCGTACTATCAACGTCATGAAGACTCTTATGATAGAAGGGATCCTTATCATCATCGGGATCAAAGAGACTATAACAGCCAGAATAGGCGAGATCCATATGATTATGAACCTGACAGGAGAGAGTCTGAAAGATCATACTATGATAGAAGAGAACCTGAAAGAAGGAACTATGACAGGAGAAGGGAATATGAAAGAAGAGAGAGCGATTATAGTAGGAGATCTCATGATAGCTCTAGGGAATATGATAGACGGAGTTATGATGGACAAGATTATGGCCGCCGGGACAGTTATGACAACCGAGACTCTTATTATGGCTATGGGTACTCACCCAGACTAGGAAGACGCGGCTATGATGATGGCCATGGCTCTAGAGAAGATCTTTATAGAGGTTCATATCACAGTGGAAGGAGTACACCATCTTCTCAGGACAGAAACAGTCCAGCTCCATATGATCATTCTCTATCTCAATATGCATCACAACAGTACGGTTATCCATCTTACGCTGATACACAATCTATGGACCTTTATCAGTACCAGTATATGATGTACCTCTATCAATTTCACCCACAACATTATGAGCAATATTGTCATCAACTTGGTTATTATAGCTCAGGATACACCCCAGAACAACTGGCACAGTACTATGGAGGATATGGATATGAAAATGCACAGCCCACAGAGCAAGGTATGAATTATTTTTGGTTATTACCGGTAATAGGCTCTTCAAGTTTTGAGGAGTTTTTTCTACTATTTACATGCAGTGCACTTCTTTCAAATTAGCCAAATTTGGTGAATAAGTCAATTGGTCAAAGAAAAGACTGAAGTAAATATTTCTTAATTTTTTAATGGATCTTGTGTAGTTCAAAATGAATCTTAGGTCAAAATGATTTCAAACTAGTTTAGTTTTGATTTTCTTTTGTTCCAGATTAATTAAAATAATCCTAGGACAAAGAACAGTACAAATCAAACAAGTTTGAAATCATTTTAACTGGAGATCTTTTTAAACTACAACAGATATGTTAAACAGTTTTGTGTTTCTGTTATGAGGATTCTGCTTAGTTATCAGGATCTTAATAAGAAGGACATTTGTCCTTTCAAACCACCATTTTAATTGAGCATTTTACACAATAAAATTTGTCAGACATCAGCTTTTTTCATGAGACACAACAGTTCACAATGTGTTACAAGGACAATTTCAAATTGCACAGCGTTTACTGAATGTTTGTGAACCAAGAAAGCCTTTTATAGCAAAGTAAATGGTACAAACAGCAATGAATAAATTCTGATTTTAATGATTTTGGAATAAAATGCAATGACTTGACAAGACTTTCAAGGTATGTGCATGGTCAGCACTGGCAATGTATGTAAAAAAAGGCTCCCTGCTGATCATGATATCATATTTCACCTTTCTTGAACACTGTCAAATACCTGTTCTTGTTTTTGTTTTCATCTGTTTTTAGCCCCACTGGCAGACGTTCCACAATCAGAACCTGAACGATTCACGCCACTTTTACACAGGGTGCAACACCCACTTGTACGCTTTAGTGGTGGCAAACTGCTCTCTTTAATAGGTAGCGAGGATAGTGAAATACCAAAATGCACTGTTGCTTCTGTTCAGGTGAGACTCCTGATATACTGCAGTCAGTAACTTTTATTCAACTTGTTTGTTGCGATGAATTTTTCAAAGTGCACCTTAACTCCAATTTTTTTCTTTTAATCAACTCAGTGTATGTTGAAAAGTCGATCGGAAGTGAAATATTTTGTGGTTTTAACGTCACATTAGTGAGTTACAGAGATTTGAATTTACAAAATGCTAATTAGATGGCATCAAATCAAGACTTTACCAATATTTCCACTTCAATTTACAGCTTAAGGATAATCAATTTAAGAAATACTGAACAAAAACTGTTAATAGTCAATTGATTTGTAAAAAAAAATATTATTTGGAGGTGTAAATTCATTTTGTAAATTCAAACCTCTATAATTCACTAATGCAACGTTAAAAACAAGAAATATTTAACTATTCAAGTTTTCAACGTACATAGAATTGATTAAGCGAAAAAACAATTTTGGGTTTAGGTGCACTTTTATAAACTTCCCCATCTCAAAACTGCCTTTTTTTCTAGGTTAGCATTCATTTCTTTTCTCCCTACCATGTGTTTCCCCCTAATCTTGTGTACCACCTTCCACATGTCCCCCATCTTACCTGTCTGGGTCCTTCTTGATTTTTTCCCCTTACAGAGTCTTGAGTGTTACATTGGCACACTATCTGTATTGTAAAATTTCTTATGGGAGGACTATTACTACAAGACAAACCCTTCTCTTTAAGTTTGGTCAAGAGTTTGGTCAAGTTAGGGGGAATCATACCCAGGTTATTTTAAACTGGCACCCTACTTAAGAAACACTGAGCTTTGCTCATTCAACTTTCTGGAACTCTGCTACAGAGTTGTTAACATAGTGTTACACTGTGAGTGCAGCAATTTTCTGTTACACTTGCCTCCACCAGATTTTTTAATGTTGGCCATTTCAGATACAGTGTATACTAATTACTGGTCTTGTTCATTGTGTTGATGTACAGATGGTGTTTACCATTGAGGAGATTGAGGTCATCAAACTCTTTCCTGGACCACTTTCAAGGTTTGTTTGTCTCTTTTTCATGTAGTCGACCTGAATTGCCTGGAAGACACCTCAGCCATGGAGTGGCAGAAATTGCTTTAAAAATCTTGTGAAACTCCATTTTAACAGACACCTCAGTGAAATGAAGGAATGATCCTAATTTTTAAAGGCTTCAAAAGGATTTGAATCCACGATCTTTGTGGCCAGTGTGATGCGCTACTGTTAATCGTTTTCAGACCCAATTTTCAAGTCAAAAATGTAATGGAAAGAATTGATATCTATTTGTCCAGAAGGCAAAACACCCCCATTTTGATACCAAAACAGTTAATTTCATTACTTTTAGACTCACCTTTGCTTGTAAATATAATAATAAAGTGTGTTCAATTGAGTGTCATAAAACTAAAATGAAAATTACTCTGGCCTATCATGACAGAAGCAGACATTTCAATGAACCAATCAGCACTTAAGGACGTTCGCACAAAAATCTTCTAACATTGATTTTTTTTTATAAAACTTTTGCTACAGCTAGGTTATGAGTTACTCGTGTCAGAAATGCAAAAAATGAGGGGGTCACTGACTTCGTTTCTGAGATAAGCTATCTGAAAGGCGACCCTAATTTTGAAAAATTGGTCTTCCTTGCGGGATGTGACCCCAATATGTGTTAGTCTAAAAATATTGCAAATGAATCTCTAAAATGCAACTTTCTTTCCCAAATTTTGTGCGAGTAGGTCTGTTCAACAAATTCATTCAACTGGTGACGTTCCTTGAAGTAAATTTCATCTTTAAATGACAGCATTTGCAAACTCTGACAGTCGCAAGTTGGCAGGATTCAATGGCGCGTGGGTAGAAAAATGGAAAAAATTTAAACTTCCTACATTGATTTTTTGTTCATTTTTTCACAATCTGTCAAGAAATGGAAAAGAAAATTATCTAATGATGAAAAAAAGTTGGGGGTCACCGACCATCCAGGCGAGTTAAATCTAAGCAAAGTTAACGCAAAGGCTATCAGCCCTTTATGTGCTTGGATTTCTTCTCTTGCGCGCGCTTATGCATGACGAAGCATGGCATTGCGACATGAATTGCGTGCGTAGTAAGGATGCGCATAAACAATTAGCGTGAACGTCCTTAAAGCAAAAGTACAAGTAGCCACCATGTGCGAGGAAGTACCCAGCTCCATGCGCCGGAAAACACAGGCAAGCCAATCATGATTGGTTTTGGTTTTACTTCTGATTGGTTGAGAAAGCGGTGTGAGATTTTTTAGCCAAATAAGCATAGCAAGTATGCAAGACCAAAACAATCACAGAATTGATTTTGTCACTTAATAAATTGAAAACTGCTCTTCAAGTCCTTGAGCTAATTCATGGCTTTTGCATTCTTATTATAGCCGGTACTCAAGTAGAACAGAGGTGATGACATTCTGTGAAAAGAGAAGTTGCATCATTGACATGTCTGCTGATGGTGTTGTGAAGTCTCTGGTTTGGAAGATCTTGGCAAATCTCGTTAAACACAACGGGGTAAGTGAATCTTCTTTCTTTTTAAATATCTTAATCAGGATCAGTATAAATGTGTCCATCAGGCATTCAAGGCTTCAGATTTAACTGAGTTAATAATACTGAGCCCAGAAACTGTGTTTGAAACTATAAAGTCTCTGTATATGTTTGCCTACTTCATTGTGCTTTACTGAGGTTTTAAAAACTTGGTTTGAATGAGTATGTCTGTAATTTGGGGCTGTCATTAAAGCTTTGAGTTTGCCGGCTACACAAGGAAAATAGGCAGCCTTGAACTAAGCCAGATCACTAAGCCCACAAACTGTGTTTGAACATAGTCTCTGTGTATATTCACCTATCCCATTGTGCTTGACCAGGTTTTTAAAAACTTGATCAAACACAGTGAACATCCATTAGAACTTTGTGAACTTTGTGAACTGAATTTGGATGACTATGTAATTCAGGGCTGTCATTAAGCGTTGAGGTTGCTGGCAACACGATGAAAGTAGAAAGCCATAAACCAAAATAGCCTTTTGTGGTAATTTTTCTCTAGTCATTTTCAAAATTTGAAATTTGCAACTTCTCTGCAGTTGCCAGCGATAATAGCAGGCTGCCAGTTACTAATGACAAGCCGGGACTGTTCATCAGGCATTTGTGGCCTCACATTTCTTTATCATGCTTGTGATTTGAAGTATCACTTTGCCCTGTGGATAGGTTGATAGTCAGTTGCAAGGTTTCCCCTTTCTTTTCTTAAAGTTTCTTCAACAGTCCACTGATACCCATTTAGACACCAAGATGGAGAGAAATAATGCAGGGTTAAGTTTACTGTACCTTCTTCATCCAACCAGTCCACTAGACCTAAGTTCACTTCACCTAAAAGCCAATTGGCAATAATTAAATGGCATCCCTTCATTTCTACCAGCCTTGACAATGCAATTCATGAAGTCTCCCAGTCATGATACCAAATTAACATAGAGTTTGAATGTGAATTTTTAGGCCTTTGTGGCGTCCGACCTCGCTGACGTTATTATGCAGAACTGGAGAAGTTCCAACACCTCCGAAAAAAATGAATTTCTTGCACCTGAAAGCCTGCCCCCTGCAGAGATTGATACCAGTCAACATGTTATGATCTTCAGAGAGATGCTTTTGGCTGGAGCAACTAAGGTAAAGTTTGTGTTAGCTACCCTTGACTGAGTCAAACTGTCAGCTAGCCACAAGAATTTCCCTTGTAAAAATTCAAAGCAAACCAACAACCCGATGTCATGATAAAAATTTTGAGAAGGACAGAGATACATAAAAAAAAAAATAAGAAAAGTATGTTTAAAATAAAGGTTTTTACTTTGAGAGCTTCAAGCTCCTAACTTTGTCCTGAGTCTGTGAGTTTACTAAATCATTTTACCACTTGCCAAAAATGTTTCAAACTTTATTAAAATGAAGTTTGTTGAGACTGAGACAACTCGTAAAACCATTTTGGCTTAGCTTCAGTTCGACAAATGCACAGACATTTGACCAAGGTGGAGTGCTACCCCAATAATGTACATTGATACAAGGTATACTGCCAAATCTGTCTTGGCCATAATATATACATGTAATGCTTCGTTGTTGTTATTGTTATGTAGGATGCTCTTGAATACAGTATGAAGTTCAGGCTATGGGGTCATGCCATGATGCTGGCCTCAAAGCTGGACAAGAAAGTTCAGCAAGATGTTTCTGCAAGGTATGAAACGTGTCACTAAGTCTTGAGGTAGTTATCAGTTTCTTAAATTCCATAGCTCAAGATGTAATTATCAATCAGGATTTCCAAACAACAAATTCCAAGGTTGCTTTCTTCATTCTTGGATTTTAGACTCTGAACCAAAACTCTGCTTGGGTAAATGGTAATCGTAATGTATGTTTAATTATTAATGTAGACCTGTCTTTATTGATGACTTTAGATTCATGAAGACCATGACAGACTTCGATCCAATACGGACTGTATATGATCACCTCTCCGGAAGGCAGCCTGTAGCATTAATGGTAAGCTGTTCTCACTTGATGTACATGCTGCTTAACAATTAAAAGATTAGTAATTTTAAAGCAATTTTGTATGAAACCAGTTGTGAGCTGTATAGTGTGTATGCCAGATTTGGAATCCTGATCTGCTCTGCAGATACTTACACTACCAAGAGTGCCCCTGGGAAAATGTTTTTGGTATGCAAGATTTGGCTTAGTTTGAGGAATCCAGGAGCAAAATGAGCAAGATTTTTTGGCAGCCCTGTTGGGAACACTACAAATTTTATAAAAAAATAAAACAATCCAACAAGAAAAAGAGACAAATAAATAAGTAAATAAATATACGTGTGAATAAACAACCCAAACAGGAAGGGCGTGAAAGGGACACAAAAACCTATCTGAGGTGCCCTTCTGGAAAAAATTACCCCCCCCCCCCCCCCCATTGGAATTGTGATGGTAAATGTATAAGGGATTTGAATAATTTCAAGCTCAGGATACCAGGATGTCACATTCAACTCTCTGATTCCAACACTTTTCTAGATTCTTATGATTAATTCTTTAAACATTAGAAAGAAAGAAAGTTAGGAATTCTTTACATGGCTAAGTGTTGAAATGAAAAGTTTGTTACATTGTATGTGGCTGAGCACTTGGGAAAATAAAAAATAAAAATCGGTATCAACTAAGTTGGTTAAGTGAGGCTTAGCCATCGGTCTGCCTTTTTATTTATTTATTCATTTTCATTGGAATCTTTTGTTTTTTCTGCCAGACCCCTGATGACTGGCAAAGAAGCCTAGCAGCGATGGTTGCCAATCCACCTCGGCAACATCCTCAGTGCATTAAAAAGAACATAACACGTTTGGGGGATACATTAAGTAAGTGTTTGAACCATTATTATGTCAATCATTTACTATTGCTCCCAGCCGCTAGCGGCGTTTGCGCGAGAGAGATCGCTTGTATGAATGCCTCTAGCAGCCAGGAAAGATGAGAGGTCGCTGTATTTGCAGGCTAGTGGATTGTCAGCATCAATTACATATCCCTGTATTTATTTTTCAGTGTCTAGTGACCAGGTGTGGGCTGCACATCTCTGTTACCTGTTGGCGGGTGAGAGCTTTGGATTTCCAACTGAGGAGAAGACAAAGATGGCATTAATAGGAATCGACCATAGGTGAAGAAAACATTTTCACTGCTAGGTGTACTAATACTAGTCTTAGAAAAATTACTACATGTATGATAAACCTAACAGGACCTCAAAAAAGTACTTATCATAATTAGTAAATTATTTTTTACCTCTCGATAATGATTTTCTAGATTTCTGATTGGTCCAACTGCTACCGATCTGAGTCATTATTGGTTAATTTGCCCAAATATGGAAAAACTAATTGCGTAAAAAAAAAAACCATCGCGGAAAATGGCGACATTTGGGGAGCACATTGTGCACGTGCACGTGCACGAATCTTTCCTCATCCGCAATATAATTTCTTGTTCACTGATGTGACAGTCGTGTATTTTTTGAAACGGAAATATTTTTTTTTTTCCAATTTCCAGTTATTTGAGTGTTTGAAAATTTACTAAAACAGTTATTCATCTCGGCCTCGCCGAATATGAGCTGATAACTCATAATTCTCCTAGAAGGGAAAGGGTATTGCCTCTTAAACCAAGTTATGCTCCCCAGCTGTTTCTCAGTGTTAAAACTTATAAGAAATGATGGTGGTATTATGACAGTAGATATTGATTGCCTTGTTGTGTTGGTTGACAAAGTTCTGATGGGTATGAACTGCAGAATGGCTTCTATTTTGAAACACTGTGAAGTGGTGATTTAGTATTAGAGTTTTTTTTATAATAATTATCTCATAGTGTTGACTGAAGGTGTTGGTAAATTACCTATTTGTTAACCTGCCATTTTGAGAGCTTAGAAGCATTATTTTTTGGAATCTCCTTGCCCTTAGTCAGTTTGTAATAATTTTTGGCATTTTGTCTTTTGTATTAGAACCAACACCATCTCAGGGCAGAACATTCCATTGGAAAACCTGCAAATGATGGAGGTAAAATGTTACGAAGAGTTTTTATTATTTGCTATTATAATAATAAATATTTATAATAATACAGTTGAAGCTCTCTGAACAGACACTCTCATAAGCGGACAGCCCTACTTATGGCCACCTTTTTTTAATTTTTTTATTGTTTATTTGCCATACTACAATAACACATTAATATAAGAAGAATAGAGGTAACAATGGCGAGGAGGCCTAAAAGAAACTATGAAGCTTATGTTAATTAGGCCTCCTCAGCTTTAGTTTTGTAAGATGGCATTAACAAAATAAGAACATGACGACGGATACATTATTACAAAATAAATGGAAAGTTACAAAATGAAAAGGAAAACTCAAAAAGATTAATTTGACACATTTATATAAGATTACTAATATTTATTACAAATAAACGTCTTAATTGCTTTTTTAAAGGAGGCAGGGGAGGAAGAGTACTTGTATTCACCTTGACAAAACCCTGTTGGAATTCTCCTCTTTCAAGAATCATTCCAGTTTACTCACCAGTTCCAGTTACAGACACTTTTCTGCTTCCCAAGGGTCTCCGCTTGAGGAGCTTCGAATGTACTAACATTCTTGCATCTTCATTGTTATACATTGAAATGTTTTTTCTTCTTTTTCTTCACAAGGTCCTGGAGTATGCTATCAGCCTCAGCAATGAAGAGTTCTTCGTGCCAGTCTTACAGGTTTGTGAAGAACACAGGCTCATGTATGTTAAATAATAATAATAAATAATAATAATAATCACTTTATTTAAGTGTCAAGGTATTTAGCGCGCGAGCACTAATTGGGGACACTAAATAAAGAAACAAATATTCAAATAGAACATAACATTTTAAAAATCCCAACTGGCAGGAGGCAAACCAGTTGGCTATTTTACAAGCGTGGTCGAGGAGGTGAACTCGGGTCTGCCGTGAAACAACCCCAGCAAGTGGTCAGAGCGGGACTTGAACCCAGGACCTCCGGATTACAAGTCCGACGCCCTAACCACTCGACCACGCTGCCTCCCATAAATGTATTGAAATCAAAACCAATTTTGAAAATCCTCGTGTTTGAGCCCTAAATGGTTTGTCTTTTACATCCCTGTAAGTCTGCGTGGCTACTGTGGGGCCATAAGAAATGTTTCCAGGGCATAAAGCCAATGGTGACTGTGACCAAGCTTGTGTGAACCTTCTGTTGATTTGGTGGTAGGAATGACATTTTCAATTTCCACAAACCAAGCTCAGTGTGTGTTTATTTCTTATTCATTTCATAGTCGTACAAATTTTTACATGCCAACAAGTTGGCTGAGGCTGGATTTAATGATGAGGTGAGTTTCATTATTAGACAAGAGGCTGCAAGCAGCCTTTACTCATGCGCATGCATAAGAAAATTTTATGATATATTTTAAACGTGATAAGAAGATGTCCGACATGGAGAAGAGTTACTCCTTTCATTCAGTCATCGTTCCTGCAAACCACGTTGTTTACTATTGAATGTTGTGGACATGAAGACTGTACCACAATGAAGCCAGTGATTCTTCTAAGTCTTATATATACCAAACGTGAACATAGTAATGTATGTAGGGTTGTAGGAGATTCTGTCGTGACACCTAAGTAACGCTCTTTTACCGGAAGTGAGAATAGCCGGAAGTCACTAAACAGGAAGTGTAAATGGCAAATACGTCAACCGGAAGTGCACAATTTAAAATATGCGTGCATAAATTTGCATGCAAAATCGTGACACAAAAAATAAAAATAATAAAAACAAGAAAAACGGAGCCGAAACCTTACCTCATGCTGCTTCGCGCATGAGTAATAATAATAATTATTATTTGCTTGTTTTTGTTCTAATATCCTATGTTTGTTTGTAATATTGCAAAAAAGAAGCACTATAGAAGGCACATAACAAGTTAACAAAAAGCTTATTAGCTAATCCTACCAGCTGTCTGTGGAATATATGAATTAATGGTTAGATGACTGGATGCTTATAAATATAGATAATAATTATACATGTAGTAGCTTGAAGCCACGAATTGTGTTTATTTTGAATTGTGATTTAGTATTTTAATCTTAGTTTTAGTTTTAACCATAGTTAGTCTTAGTTTTTAGCCGCATTTAGTTTTATGTTTTTTTTTACCTTCATTTAGAGGACCCTCCTGAAATCCACCTTTAGGTGATTGGAGGCCTCCTCTTAAAATATTATTTTTATTATTATTTATTTTATGCCAAATATATAGTTTCAGGTTACTACAATGCTCTAATTTTTCTTTATTTGAATGCTTATATATTTACAGGCTTTACAATATGCAGAGCTCATTGGCCATACAATTATTAAACATCCTACAAATGCTAATTTCACCTTAGTGAAGAATGTCCGAGAGGTACGTTACAAAACACTGGTAAATGATTTCTTTCTTACACTATTTACTTGGATAAATGCCTGGGTATTTATAACAATATTGGTAGAAAAATCACTTTATTTATAATTAAGTGTCAATGAATTTAGTGCGGAAGTACCAATTGAGGACAATTTTCTCTATTTTATTTTAAAGCTTACTGACCGCCTTCACAGCGACACTCAGGAATCGGCAGATCTCTTGGAGATGCTTGACAAGGTTCTTAAAACAAAGGAAGTAAGAACAACATTTATGATTTTATTTTATGGATTACTGCTTAAAATGTTTTGCTAGCAGTTCTCTTCTTAAATTCACAATGTTGCAAAGTTTAGCTGGTTTGTTTTCTGGCTTATTGTATCTTGATAGCTTGGAGAAAGGTTACAGGTTTATTTTCTCCAGGCTGCATTAAAACTTCATAAATAATACTGATCTTGACAACTTCCTTTGGAAACCAAGCCCTTTTTCAAGAAATTGATCTTGATCAGTTTTCTTGAACCTTACCTGTTTATTCTTTACAGATCGGCAGCTCTTCACGGATTAGCAGTTCAATCACGGAGAGTGAAAGTGAGGTGGAAGAACCTCTTGCAGAAAGTTCATTGTCTTTCGTCTCTGGATATGACCCATCCGTAAACTCACCCAAACATCAGGCTGAACAAATTGAGGATGTCCAGCATCAACTTTCCTACACTGAACCCTCAGTGAGTGCCCCTCAAGTTCCCCAGGAACCCATGGCAGTTGACTATCATCAAGATTCATGGTCCAGCAGCATGCCTGCAGGCGACAATCAAGAGGCATTCTCGGGAGTTATGAACACACAGCCTACGCAGCCTGAGCTCCCTCCTACCATGGTCCCACAGGCACCGGAACCTGCTTCCCATACTCCTTTCTTTGTTCCTGGTCCACCCATGACTCAGCCAGTTCCCGTGCAGGATGAGCAGTCCCAGACAATCGAGGAGCAGCCAGTTTATGGTGGACAGTGGTCAGAAGGAGCTAGATTTGAAGAGCCACAGAAGGTTGAGCCCCCACCACCAAAAGGTACATACTTAACTACATTTACTTGCATATACCCCTCTTCTGCTGTTAAACCCTTTCACTCCCAGAGCACATTATGGATATACGTGTATGTAACATGGTTCTAACTTTTGAGTCTTTTGATGAAATCCTTTGGTGTGACCATGCAAATGAAACTCTTCAGCTGTACTTTTGCATGGTACCATTAGTTCTAATTTTTGAGTCTTTTGACGAAACCCTTTGATGTGACCATTCAAATGAAACCTCTTTGGCAGTTCTTTTGCATGGTACCATTTGTTTTTCAAAATGAAATTTGCCCAGATTTTTCTTGAATGTTTTTCATTTGGCACTCATGAGGGTGGCTAAATTGTGTTGTTGGTAAGTTGATAGCCTCAGTACAAGTTGATTGATGTACATGATTTGTTTCTGATCTAGAACCTGAGGCACCAAAAAAGACTGAGACAAAGCCTAAACCAGATGAGAAGAAGAAGAAAAGCGAAGCTAAACGCAGCAGCCCGGTTGGTATAATTAACATCTCATCTTAAACATATATGTTTTCCACAACCATTCGTCATCTATTTTAGCAGGCTCCTTGAGGAGACGGTGACAACCTTCCAGTAGTATGACCACAATCATTTAATTGAAATATTTTGTTATATTTTGTTTGTGTATATTCCTGCTGCCTGACAAAGCACAGCAGTGTTTTTACGATAGACTCTTCATCCATTGAAAAGGAATTTTTGGGTTACCTTTCACATATGACTAAATAATAATACAAATTTCCTTTCCAGATTGGTGGTTGGTTATCTGGCTTGCTTTCAAAGATGATGCCTCGTGGGCCAAATGAAATGATTCTTCCAGATGATAAGAAGAAATCGGTAAGAAAACCACTTCAACATGCTTTACACTTTAAGCCAACTGTTTGAAAACCTCTTGTTGAATGTAAATGATTATGACCAGCCCCATTTTTAAAATAAATTATAACATGCATAATTTCATAAAATAATTCATGGTATCTTTACAATCCATTCTCATGCAGATCTATTGGGATGAGGATCTTAAGAGATGGGTCAACACAGAGGAGGATGAACAGGTTTGTGTTTTTTGCTGCTTTGGATGTACTCAGTCTGGTAATCGCGTTTGAAGAATGCAATCCTAATTTCATGTTAGTTGTCCTGTGCCTTGCATGCAAAACAATTTGAGATTTTTTAGTGTCTGGACTCCTGTTTGGCTGCCCCTATTGCGTTTTTCAGGGGCTCATTTCTGCCGGAAATTCCTTCAAATGCGTCTCCACAATCTGTGATTGCTGCTAGTGCCGGTATATAGAACATGAAGAAGAGTGTTCATCAGGATATTCAAACACTGGGAATTGGGTTGAAAAAACAAGGCATAGCTGAGTTTTTTTACCAACTTCGAGGTGTTTGGATACATGGTGAAACACATTTGGAGTGTTTGAAATAGCTTCTCAAACTGATCATTAAAATGAGAAAACAAAGGAATAAAAGAGCCAAAATGTATCATGAATACGATTTTCTTCGTTCAGTCTTGGTGAATTATTAGTTTGACAGGGTTCTCCCTAAATTTCAGCTCAGCAGGTAAGGGATTTTTGCTAAGCAGTAAAGGGAAAACTGTGTGTCTTAAAAATTTTCCGGGGGCAAGCGGTTACAGGCGGTAATAAGTGCTGCTTCAAGCGGTAAATTTTACCGGTTACCGCCTGATAAGGAGAACCCTGTTTGAGAAGATCTTGTACGGTTCCAGTATTTGCCAATTATTTGCCCGAAAGCAAATCCAAAAGTATGATTGTCAAAGAAACATTTGATTTACATTAATGTTGTTTTACCTTGTTATTTATCAGGAGAAGGCTCCCCCACCCCCACCCCCTAGTGACATGCAGCTTGGTGGCGGTGGGCCCCCTATGATGCCATTTGGTAATGCTCCTCCTGCGAATTTGGGTATGTGTTGAGATTTACATGTGGAATTATCTACTTCATTTGTTTCCACTAGACTTGATGATGCTGTGTTTTAAGAATTAAGAGAAAAGATTCAAAGTCAATCCATAGTTCTTCCAATCAGACAAATTGTATCCCTAAGTTGCTATATATAGAACCCACATCCTCTTCCCTCTCCCTCTTTTCTTTCTCGCTTTCCCTTTTCTTTCCCCTTCCCCTCCCCTCCCCTCCCCTGTTCCCTCCTCCCCCCTGTTCTCTCCCCCCCCCCTCCCCCTCCTCATTCAACCTGATTGATTTCCAAACACAAGACAGAGTCTGTGATGACATTAAATTATCACAAGCTTACTATTGGTGATTTTTTACCCTAGGACATACCAGCCAAGCTGTTGGTTCTCCTGTTGCACCCCAGCAACCGACTCCTGGAGGCTTCCCTGCTGGCATGGCCACACCTCCTGCAGTTTCTAAATTTTCCAGGAAGGCCTATGGAGGAGGACGGCTCGGTAAGAGGCTGGTCAATAGCAAGTGACCACTTTAACCTGATTTGTTTTTTCTAAACCAAGAAGTGTTGAGATGTTGTCACTGTTATTAATGTCTCTTCTCTGTCTGCAGCTAAGAAGTATGTAGATGTTCTAAACCCAACTGGACAAAGCTCTAATGGTCCAACTATGCTTCCAAGCAGCCTCCTTCCTTCTTTCCCTGGTCCTGTCGCAGGCATCAATCCAGCAACACTCTTTGTGCCTTCACCTGTGACTGGTATGGATTTTTTTCGGTCTGTTAAAACATTAAGTAACAATTGCAGGCTGTGCAGAAGCTTAATTTGTTGTCCCGTTATAAAGATGATTCTTCACAAGTGACCAGGACTAACATAACAATACACTATTAAAATTAATGGCCATTTATAAACCTAAAGATTGTTTCTTTTCAATTTCCTGTAGCTTCATCTGATGATAATTTAATGACTGATCCACAAACAGCTAGTGAGCCTGTTGTGGCTAATCCCGGTTCACGCCCATCATCACGGTGAGTAAAGTTCAATAACCAAGCCATGAGGAAGTAGAGAATTTTCTATACTGACTAGCAGTTAAACTGGTTAAACAGGTTAAACTGGTACAACGGTACTAGTCAGGGCAGCCTACAAACATGAAGTCCCTCTTATTATTTTGGATGTCGTGCAGGTGTCTTATGCAAGTTTTGTGAATAGATTGCTTTCAGGTTGTAGTCAGGTAGGCTACAATACAGTTTTGTTAAGATACAACATAGAGGATTTGCTTCAAATTTTGTGTTAATCAGGGTACAGGCCACATGATAAATAACAAGGTAAAACAACAGACCATGTGGCTGGAGCTTAAGTTCTAAGACTTTGTATGGAATTCAAAAATAGTAACCATTCATATGAGAACATAAATCAGCAGCGGTTTCAATAGAAGCCGACTACCGTTGGTGTACCGCTGCCTACTTCGCCTTTCACTGCCGGTTACCAGACTGCCCTAGTGGAATGGGGACTTACGGCCCCTTATCTGTCACAGCCACCTATTATACCTTGGCCAGCCGCCTACTTCAATTCTTATTGAAACCCCTGTAAATCAGTAGCATTATTCCGGGTATTTTTTTGTTTGTTTTCCTGCCCTTTTCCCCACATGGGGAAACAGAACCGATGATGATGATTATTAATTTGTGTTTCAGAGTCTTGAAAAGTTATATTTTTTTAATTTAATTTAGAAATGACGAAGATGATGGTGGTGATCAGCAGTCACAGGTAAGTCACAGCGTTGATCCTGTTTTTAGTCACTTGTAGACATTGAACCCTTACATTACATGTATGGGTGGTTTTCACGTTACGTCACGACGGCTATGTTGGTGAACACCTACAAAAGAATTTTAATGAACTTCTTTTGTTATGTGCACCAACATGGCTACCATGGCCTTTGTCATTTGAGTCCCACAGGACTGAAGGTCACGTGAGTGAAAACTATCTATACTTCTGCAATGAAATTTAATATTCTTACCTTACCATCAATCTAAAATGTTTTGGAAAGAACAAATTTAATTCTGTAACCACTACATGTAAATAACTGAAAAACCATTTTGGTGAGTTAAAATAACAAAACTGGAAAGTTCATGAAATGCCTCTAGGCTTTATAGTTTTCACATCCTCATCTTGTCTTAATGTCTGCATATAAATTTAAATATTTAAATAAATTACAGTCAGTTTTGTATCAAAATGTTGTTTTTCACTTTTTTTCTCCAAAGTTACACCAATGTAAACAACTAAATGTAAACAACTAACTAGAAGTTGTTTTGTCCTTAAGAATTTGCTGTAGTAAATTCTAAATGCCAAACCTTGGATGTTTAAATTTATGAAAAAAAGTTCTAATCTAAAATGAAATGCATAAAAATAAAAGAAACTAAACATCTTACGTGACATGTATGCACGCTATAATCAGCCAGGACAAATGTATTTCAATCTTCAACTCACCCAGTCATCAACCAAAAATTAACTATGTGGTGTCCATAGCTACCAAACCTTACACTTTTCCAATTCAGTCAAAACAGTCCCATATATTCATACAACATTTGAAGGGGTGAGTGGAATAAACCCCAAGTGAATTCTGATCAACTTCTAGATTCTCCTTACAGTCTGTCTTGTATATGCTCATGTAACAAAGGGAGAATTTGGCTGTAGATCAGGAGTCACTTAGGGCCTTATCCCAAACTGAAATAAGGCCTTAAGTGACCCCTGATCTGAAACCAAATTCTCCGTTTGTTACATGAGCATATACAAGACAAACTAGAAGGAGAATCTAACAGTTGATCAGAAGTCACTTAGGACTTTATTCCACTCACCCCTTCATTTGATACACATGATCCAGTCTTGATGAAAATTGTCTGGAGCTTCTCAATTTTGCACAGTGGTTCTAAACCAGCACCTTTTGATTTCAGCACTCTCGATCAAGCTCAGTTTCTCTCACTTCAGCAGAAGTTCGTAGCTACATGATGCCCCAGGTATTTCACTGCATTCTGCCTATTAAGCAGTCAGCTTAGACAGAGTCAGTGAAATAACAGTTAGGCAGATTAGGCTGGTCTAGACTAGATTATATTAGTCTAGACTAGACCAGGGAAATTCAGATTCGACAGTGACTAGACTAGACTTGATTTGGTGAGACTAGATTAGGCTGGACTACACTAGATTATATTAGTCTTGACTGGACCAGTTTAGATTTGATAATGGTTAGACTAGGCAAGCTTGATTTGTCAGAGCTAGACCAGACTGAGATAAATAGACTAAACTAGTCTTAAATTGGCTAGACCTGGTCACATAAGACAAGACTTGATGTTCTTACTACATTGTTGCACAATATTTTATATATTTTTTATTGAATTATAACATAATTTGTTGATTTATACTTAACTTTCGTTTCAAAATAACCAAGGATATTAAAAATGCTAAGTAATATTGTGATTAAAGCTGAATGTTACCTCTTGAACATTGTAAAAAATTAATGTCATTTTACCTTTCTGTAAATGAAAAATAATAAAACCTCCTACCCAGTCTTATTATGTAGTCAAACAAAAGTTTTAAACTCCACAGTAAGATAACTGTAATTTTAATGGCATGTCTACCCAACAAGGTGTATCCAAATAATGCTAAAATGCCAGTTTTGTCTTTCATGGGACTCGTATTTTTACTTCAATCTCTCATAGAGCAGTATTCAATTTGTTTGCTTTGGTTTTATATCACTAAACATTGGCATTACTATAGGTTAAGAAAATTCACACCTTTATCTCAACCAATCAGAATTAAAACAAAAACCAATCGTGACATACACCTTATTCCAAAATGGCGGCCATTTTATTATTCTTTTATATCCATGTAAATTAGCCCTCTTAGCCTCATCAGCATGTGCAAAATGCAAAAGAATTTTCAAGCGAAAATCAGGCCAAGAGGGCTAATTAACATGCATATAAAAGAATAATAAATTGGCTGCCATTTTGTAATAAGGTGTATGCTTGCATGCGTTTTCCCGCGCTTGGCGCCAGCTACTTGTATCTGTTTTGAGTTTCTGATTGGTTTATTGCATTGTGATTGGCCACTATTACTTGAGTTTTACTAAACTCTGCGTTTCATTTGTTCCACAGATTCCTGACCCTCCCCCTCAAAACACTGCTCCAATGTTCTTTGACCCGTCGGCTTTCAGCCAGCCCAAGGCGCAGGCTTCTCCAAGGAAGTCTCGCTATCCGGGTCAAATTAGAAAGTAAATTTATTTATCTGAAAAATTTCCCAAGGATTGAAGACTTAAATAGTTGTCTCTTAATGTATTTTAGTGAGGCTTTGTTGAGATCTGCTGTTCGCGCAACAGAAACTAATTTTCATTTTTATTTTAATTTTTCTCGGAAAACAATTTACCTTGCTTGACTTTTGGGATATTTTGCTTATTTTTAAGTTTGCTTCAGATCTCAATAAAGCTTCACAACTTTATTTTTCCATTTCTCTTTTTACTCCCAATCAGATAACATCTTTCAAAATCAAACTTACATTTCTTTCAGCCATGTGGCACATTTTCGTGATTTTTTTTATCGAGTTTTTCGTGGATCTCGAGTTTTAAAATCCGCTGTTTTATCGAAATTTTTAAAGGATTCAATTATTTAAGTCTTCAATCCTTATCAGAAACGTTCTTATGAAATGAAATTAGCGAGACTGTGAAAATGGAGGGGGGAATCATGAATATTTAATATTAGGTAATGACAGAAACTCAAAAGTGGTTTCTGGCAAAAGAAATGTGTGTGCTTTAATTACCCTAATTACTCTCTGCTTTATAAATTTTTACTTAGAAAGAAAGCCAGAAAATCGAACCCTATAATTATACCAAAAAATATCTATATATATAAATATGTATATTTTTTCTATTTTTTTTTAGCAAGGAGCCAGATTTTTCCACCTATGTGATGCATTATAAAAAAAAAAATTTCCTTTTTTCTTTTTAGTTTTCCAATCTTACTTGTTCTTTATGTATTTTAAACTCAACGTTTGCTGACATGAATTGATCTGGCTCCTTTTCAATAAGCAACTACTTTTTTTGCTGATTTAAATTATATTATGGACACCTTTAATATAATAGCTTGCAAGTCTATAATTATTATCTCGCAGTTTGTTGTCCTCTATTGTGAAATCTTCAACACTTTCTTTCAGATGGCTTTTGGCATAGTTACAGACTTAAATAATCTCACAGTTTTTTGCTCTCTAGCTAATACTGAATTACATTTTCTTTTAACTACAGGCCTATGTTATCTCGCAGTTTCTCAATTCTGAAATCTGGCAACGCGATTCGCAGTTATACTTTACCTTTTAAGTAGTTTTTAGCATGGCGTCAGACCTTAAATAATTTGCACTTTTAGGCTGCCTTTTATAGCTACAATTATCTTTTTCTTTATAAACCTAAGCATAGCTACAGATCTATAGTATTTTGCAGTTTATTGCCCTCTATACTGAAGAAAAGAGCCAGTTGTTTGTAAAATGAGCAGAGCATAAGTATGTGATCACCATCTATGCCATTTTTCCGTTGCGTGACTTCACATGGCGGTCGTTTCGATCCTCGTCCGGTCATCTAATTTTTCTCGCATTTTCTCGCCAGTACCCCCTTGGTTTGTTTAACATCCGTGCCTGGCCAGGTTGGATTACTATCATTCTCCCACTTCCGTTCCCCAGTTTGGTTGTTGAGCTTTCAGTGCATTCAAACCGGATCGCGACCGGTTTGTCTGCAATCTCTCACAGCCAGATTGGGGGACAAAGTCTTTCTCTCTTTCAGTTGTCCCAACTTGGTTACTGAGCTTTAACAGTCAAACCTGTTCGCGACTGGTTTGTCTGCGGTCTCTCAGTAACCAAGTTGGACGACTAATTCTATCGGTGGGGTTCTCCCAAATTAGTTGTTGAGCTTTTCAGTGCATCAGGCCGGTTCGCGACCGGTCTGTTGGCAATCCCTCAGCAGCTAAGTTGGGAGACAAAATCTTTCTCTTTCTTTCAGTTATCTCAGTTTGGTTGCCGAGCTTCAGTGCTTTCAAGCCAGATCGCGGCTGGTTTGTTTGCCATCTCTCGGTAGCTAAACTGGGTGACTATGTATGTCTTTCTCTTGTGTTTAGTTATCTCTACCGGTCAGGCACATTCACCTTGGGACGGTACCTTCTAGCGTGCGAGCTGTCCTATGCCGCCACGTGGTTTGTCCTCCGAGAATGGCACTAAAGCTGTGAATTACATCTAATAACAAACTTTGGCTAACTTCTTTCAGGATAGAGGGCCGTATACTCTTATATTCATCTCATCATTGATAGTACTGCTAACGCCCAACAATCTTTTATTAACTTTTCAGTTCTCTTTATAAGATCACTTTGGCGTAAAAAAAAAATACTCTCTTTGTGCCCAGCCGCACATGATGGTGTCTATTTCGTTCAGTTTAATTCTTTTTTTTTTGTTCGATAATCTGGCTTTCTTTGGGGATTTCTCAGAGTGTATTGAGAGGGTTTATCGGTTAAGGCACGTGCATTGAGCGAATATTAAAATAAAAGAAATAATTAACAGCTCTTGTCTTCTTGTCTGCCAACATTGTAGCCCCCCCCCCCCCACTCCCCCGGGGGAAACCCACATAAAAATGATGTGGGTGCTTGTAGGACATTTTCGAGAAACATCCTAACTAAGGTGCCAGAATCTCCTTTGATGGGCGTGGCTCGAATGGCTTTTACCCCAAAGAGCTACCAATTCTAAAGCACGACTATTTGTCATTTTTTTCCGGCTCAATACCCTAAAAGGTACCGCGATAAATCTAACTTCTATTCTTGCATCAACCTTAGAATTATATTTCAGAAGATAAATCTAACGGTGGTCATTTTTTAGTTAAGCTCACTAAACGGTATCAATCTATCAACTTTGACCCCTAAAAGGTAAAACGAGTACATTTTTATTTTGGGAGCAGGTCACCCGGTACCCAGTCAATTGCCGTAAAATGCCGGTTGTGAGTCCCGAACTTATACAACTTCGTAAGGGTTTTTGGCCAGCTGGCAGCAAACAATATTGTGATAAAAAAGCGTTGTTTCAGTTAATTTTATGCAAGTTTTTGTAAAGAATTGGTGTTGAGGAGCTGTGGTGTGCTGAAAAATATATTAGGGGGTGCAACCTTTTTGCCCAGAGTGGTGCATGGGGCAGTTGGGTTGTTCGCGTTTTCTTTTCATACCGTATTGCATGTTTTTTTTTTTGTGCTATTTCTTGGACCATAAAAAATGCTTCCTGATGCCAATGCCTCCACCTGTGGTGGTCACAAGCCTGCGTGGGCGCGAAACACGCGAGATTTCCCGCGCGCACTCGCTTTTTTGCCGCTATTGGGAGAGCCAGCAGACACTGTTCCATTTCGCTGGAGTCCCATTTCGCAACCCGCTTTGCCCTCGACCTGTTCAAGAAATGACGGAAAATTCCGCCAACTCCGACCGGTCTATAATTAGGGAATGACAGGAGCCTATTATAGGCTCCTGGGAATGATCATGCACGAGTGATGTTTTCTGAATGTGTGGGCTGAAGGTGCAAAAGTTGCCTTGGATTTTAAAAGCTTATTTTGACGCCAGATAATGTATTGCCATTATTTTTGCTCAGAAAACCGTGACTTGTTCGTCATTCAAGCATGTTACCACGGGCGACGAAGCGCATTGATTACAAACACCTCCGTTACCACAAAGGGCCAACACAAGAACACGTGACATATATCGTCCAATGAAATGAGCGGAAATTATTTTACGTGCTCGATCAGCTTTACAAAACCACTCTCAAGGCTCAAATATTTCACGATATAATATTTTTTCTCGTTTGTTATTCTCTGTAAATAACTAACACGGTCCTGTATTATAAGTACAGGGTAGTTTGTATCAGTGATGGGCTGTTGCGGGAAAAACAGCGACGATGGAAGAAGCGACAATGTGGAGATGAAAGGAGGAAAAGGCGGCAAAAATGATGGTGGAAAGTGGGGTTAGTTTATATAGTACAGTAATTTAGTATGCCGATTGGGTTTTGTGGACGAATTTCGGTTATCCTTATCGTAACTCGATATAGCACTCTATACGAAGCTGTCATGGGGTTCTCGGTTTATTTAACAGAGCAAACGTAAACGTAGGTTTCTAAATGTAAGCTTAAGGCTTACATGTAACTGTGAAGCTTGTAAAGTTTCTCGTCGAAACCTTCCATGATTAATTAAGCCTTAAATGTTTAGCGACTCGACGTTATATTAAATCTTCTAAAGACCTGTGGTGTTTTTCTGGTTTTTAATTCCAACCTCTTAAGTTAACAGCTTTTGGTGAACATTCAGTGGATTGCATACGTTTTACAGTTTTGCCCTGGGCAATTTTACATTATGAGCTCACCGGCCGGATTTGCGTTGCAAGGATCATGCAGTGAAATTTGATTCTCGCTAGCAGAACTTCCTTGTTGTCATAAGACATGACGCAGACTCTTCAACAAACAAGCCACCGTGATAAATCGTTTTGCATAACATGTTCAATATCATGGAAGCAGCTTTGGACTTATTGTAATTTTTGTTTTAGCGTAAAGATAAAGACTGCGAGACAATAATTGGCCCCTGCTGTAGGACTATTTTTAATTTTCCATCATTAAATCAAGCATGAATCGTTTTAAGAATTAATCTTTCTGTAACTGTACTTGATACAATTAACTATGTAAATCTTATATAACTTCAGATCTTGACACGTTGTTGGCATTGTATGATAAACAGCTATAGGGCATAAAAAAAGAAGTGCCTTGAGTCTTGTTTTTACAAGCAACATAAGCATAAGCAATAAACCAAAGCAATATAACATCACTTATGTCAAGTGACAACGGGCCCGAAATATGCATAGGCATATTATAGCATATACCGGTAATGATCAATCTTATATAGCTTATGTCTGTTACTTTTCACTCGACACAAATACTCAGTCTGCTTCTGCTTACGTGTATGTCGCTTGTGAAAATCAGGATTTCTTGATTAACATTTTTATAATTCAAATGCAAATTTTTATTGACTTCATATAAATTTTTATTGCTAAGATAGATCACATGCAAAGCAATTTGCAAATTGATGAAGAAAATATTAGGGTTGGTTAACTTATATGTATGAATTTGTTTGTTCTAGGAAACCCTAAGCAATTTGACCCATCATTCAATGGTCCAATGAAAAACAGGTGAAGATTGCTGAATGAATGCTTTGTGTAACATAACAAATATCTACTAGAAAACTGGTTATATCATTAATGGACATAGCATTTCAGAGTGCAAATATGCACAAAAGGAGTGCAAATATGGTTGTGCATTTCATGTCCATCTCCAAATTTTATTTAGTTGAAATGAGGAAATAACTATATTTATTTATTTATTTATTTATTTATATAAGCTTTCAAATAAACCATTCAGCTTGGGAATCACATTATGCAAAGTTGAGAAGATATTCTTTCAAGAGAGCGTCGTTTAATTTATAAATTGCATGTGATCTCACTTGCAGTGGGAGTCAGTTTAAATTACAAGACAACAATTGGCCTTTTGGTTGTCATAACATATATGGTAGCTCTGAAGCAGGCATTATATTGGGGGTGGAGAAGTGCATGAAGAGCCCCAAGGACATCTGTGTTGAAGGCTAAATGTCAATGGGGGATACATGTGATTCACTTTTCCCAGTATTTAAAAAAAATCTTTTTTACATGTAAGCCTGAGCTATATTTCTGTGGATTGTTAAAATTAAAGTTCATGCAAATTTATATGTACCGTAATATTTTAACACTGTGTGCAAGGTAACATTGTGAATTTTACTAATTTTTTTTAAAAATTTTATTCTGTTTTACCTTTTAGGAGTTGCACGGATATTATCTGTTGTATTCTCTTTGTTCTTTACATTGTGGGTATGGTGGTTTTGGGCATTTTTGGTAAGTCATTCAAATGTTCATTTGTGTTTGTTATATTTATTAATTTCAAGGTTCAGTACTTTGGTGTTACATGTACATTAATTGAGGAGGGTAGTTGAAAAACTACGTTGGTGACTTTTTGGGTCTTTTTTTGCTCCAAAGTGCCTGAATTTTTACATGTGGCCGTCAGTCTATCCAAAGAACACAGCTCTGTTCCATTTGATATCCAAGCACTGGCATTTTATTGGTGTTGTGGATGTTGTGATCACCAAAGTAATGAAATAAAAGAAAATATTCAAAGACAATAAAAAATAATGCCCACACCACAGCACAATTGTTTCCCGCAACATGATGTGAAGGCCAATTTGTAATAGTTTAATAACCCTGTCCAAGGATACCATCCTTTCAGCTGAAAAAGTTCCTGAGCATGGCTAGCAAACTGTTGAAAGTAGTTACCAAGTTCTATAAGGCATTGATCAATACTCTAGGCAAGCTATAACCGGATGGCTTCCTGCTGTTAATTTTGTTACCAAGCCAAATACATGCAGACTGCAATGTAGATTGAATAGGTAAAATCACTTTGATTTGCATTTATGATCCCTCCAGAACACTTTGGCACTTATCCATACATTGTATAGTTTGGAGTATCTTTGCCTTATATGTACTAGAAACATGTTTTCACTAGTTTGTACAAAAAGTTTTATACAAATGGAGGTGTCTTTATTTTGAGACCAATTATTTTGTTTGATACCTGTCTCCAAACTGTATATTTACAGTGCTAGTGTGATTATTTTGTTGCAGCTTATATAAAAGGCAATCCGTACAAACTGCTGAATTCAGTTGATTCTGATGGTAAGTTTTCTTTACTTAAAAAGTAAAGAGTCTTGATACAAGTGGTTATTTCCTTACTTAAGATAATTATTTAGCTTTTTTTCACCTCATGTGGGATTTGGCATAAATTTTGAAACATGTACAGTTACAAGTTTGTGTATCATTTAATTGTAATGCAAATTTATTTAAAAACAATTAGAGCTGCATAGCTGGTGACATTTATTTACAGGAGGGGAGGGGGGGGGGGGTAAAATTTTGAAATTTTGTGCCTATCATTCATGCATCCTCGAAATTTCACCCAACCTTTAAACAGCAATAGTCGAGCCACCTTTTACATGTAAGTAAATAAAAAATCCTAATAAAGGTTATTTTTAGTCATGATTTAATGTGGGTAAATGTAAGTTAGACCAAGTTTAATTTTAATTCAAGATTCTAGACCAGTAGTGGCCCATGTGTCCAAGGCTAATATACTAGGGATAGCCCTGTGGTTTTGTAGGGGTCCCCGCAGATGCTTCACAGTTTGGAGTACACCTGGAATGCACTGCTAGTGCTACATATAACTGATCAGACTCACTGGCTGACTAAAAGATGCATATGAGCACCAGGCTGGAAGTTACATAAAGCTTATGAAAGGATATTAATAACAACATTTATTTTAATAAGTATTTTCTCTTTTGTATAGGGAATATTTGTGGCTATGATGCAAATGTCATGTAAGTTTATCGTGTGAAATGATATATATGAAATCATGTGTTGTGAATGATTCGAAATTGTTTTTGATTTGTTTGATTAACCCTATTCAGACCATTCTTCCACCTTCTGGGGGGTTCTGCCTTAACTTCAGAACATTTAATAATTGCTACCAAGCATTAGTGAGACGGCACACTGGTATAGGGGAAAAATCTAAAATTTTGTTGGATATCAGATCACAAGCATTCGTAGTTGGTTAGATTTTTTTATCTGGGACATATGCCTGCGATGTTTGAAATCTAATCTGACTTCAAACAACAGCATGTTGAATGCTGATAGCTGTAAGTTGGTGGGATTCCATGTCGCATGGATAGGAAAATGGGAATATTTTAAACTTCCTATATTAATGTTTTGTTCATTTTTCGAGAATTAGAAAAAAAAAATTTATCCAAAATAAGTAGGGGTCACCAACCATCCAAGCTAATTATGTCTAAGCAAAGTTAATGCAACAGCTACCAGCCCTAATTACATGTTTAGATTTCTTCCCTTGCACACACACTTGTGCATGACATAGCATGGCATTAAGACATGAATTGCATTCACAGTAAGGATGCGCATAAACAATTAGCATGAACATCCTTAAACTAAGGCACATTACTGTTGGACGTATACTTTTCCTTTGCCACTACAAAGGAAAAAATTAAATTAATTAATTAATTAATTAATTAATTAATTTACCTCAACAGGAGAGGAAATTTTGACTTGGCAGTCATATCTTTTGCCTCAACGAAAGTTTGCTGTGTACCCCTATTGCACTTTCATTTCTTGTGAAGTTATAGTCCATGTAAAATTTCATTTTATATAAAATTACCAATAATTTCCAGTTCCAATGCCAGCACTCACTTTCACATTGAAACTCCTAGTTATCAAAACCTATATATCGCTGTGAAATTTGGAAGGTTAATTAATACATCCCAAACTGTCTGAATTAAGGTAGGTAACATGACACAATGTGCATGTTATGTGGAAATTAATAAGGTTCATTATGAATGTGCACCCTGCTGTCATTATGTACACTATACTTTGTAACATTTTATACTCTTGTTGCAGAGACCTACCCAAACTGGTGTTCTTTGACTTGACAGAATGTGTTGCTGTAGCCGCGCAAGCTTCCACAAGCCTTTTTGCAACATCCTGTCCTACAAAACAGGTTTGATTTATTTGATGATCTACTAGTAGGATTTGTGCATCATTTAAGCCTTATATTTGATGCACAATGTAGTGGATTGACCAGAACATTTCAGAGTCAAACCCACATGTACAGATGACTTGATTAAGCAGAAAACATTTGTTTTACCGGTATTCCTTTAAGTACTAATAAATTTAAATCAATACTTTTTAGCCTTGTAAATGTTCTTTTTCTATTAAAATTGTCATTCAGTTGTATTTAGAGTAAACTGTTGACATTGGTAAGATGCAGGCTACTTCTTACCAGAGCCTTTGAAGCTCATTAATCAGTTTTTGAACATTCAGTTTTCCATAAAAGTACATTGCTCTGTCCCAAGTCTGTTTTTCTTAGTTCCATACACCTTATTCATAAATGGCGGCCGATTTATTATTCTTTTGTATTTATTTTAATTAGCCTCACTAGCCTCATTTTAGAGTATAAGTTCTTTTGAATTTTGCACATGCTAACGAGGCTAGTGAGGCTAATTAAAATAAATACAAAAGAATAATAAATTGGCCGCGATTTATGAATAAGGTGTATTGGTTAACATTAGATTACAAGAGACTAATAAAAGTAGCATTAAGAAAAAAGGGAGAAATTTCTGACATAAACAGTTATTTTTAATTATAGCTTTTTCTGCCCTTAGTTAATGTGCTATTTAATTATTAAAATTATGTACTAAATGCTTTAATTTGTTTCAGCGTTGTGCCAAAAAGTGTCCAGACGTGAATGCATTAGGATACAAAGTGAATGTGTCAGAACTTGTTTGTGATTATGATGTTACCAACGGTTTTGCAAATCATAATCCATCAGAATTGGTAATAATTTATTTCAGTTTGTTTATGACAATTCAGGTTCTTTTAGAGGGCAACACACAATGCTTAAACTGTTTATACCATGTTGCTTCTTCAAGCGAGAACCTGAATAAATCATCTTGTCTTGTCTTGTCTTGTCCTTTACTCTGGATTCATGCTGTGTTCACATCAGTATTGAAACATTGGCGATTTCATTGTTCACATTAGTTATAATCAAACCTCCATGTGTGACCACATCTATTGTAAGCGACCACTTTTCCAAAATACCAAATTTCTTGCAGTCAAATCACTATAGTCCAAACCTCTCGTAAGCGACCACCTCTCCTAACCAACCACTTTTCCAAAGTACCAAATTTCTTGCAGTCAAATCACTATAGTCCAAACCTCTCGTAAGTGACCACATCTCCTAAGCGACCACTTTTCCAAAATACCAAATTTCTTGCAGTCAAATCACTATAGTCCAAACCTCTCGTAAGCGACCACCTCTCCTAACCAACCACTTTTCCAAAGTACCAAATTTCTTGCAGTCAAATCACTATAGTCCAAACCTCTCGTAAGTGACCACCTCTCCTAAGCGACCACTTTTCCAAAATACCAAATTTCTTGCAGTCAAATCACTATAGTCCAAACCTCTCGTAAGCGACCACCTCTCCTAACCAACCACTTTTCCAAAATACCAAATTTCTTGCAGTCAAATCACTATAGTCCAAACCTCTCGTAAGTGACCACCTCTCCTAAGCGACCACTTTTCCAAAATTCCAAATTTCTTCCAGTCAAATCACTATAGTCCAAACCTCTCGTAAGTGACCACCTCTCCAAGCGACCACTTTTCCAAAATACCAAATTTCTCCAGTTAAATCCCTATAGTCCAAACCTCTCCTAAGCGACCATTTTCCAAAAATATTACCAAATTTCTTCCAGTCAAATCACTATATTCAAAACCTCTGAAAGCGACTTCGATCATCACCCCTGATGATTTGAATTTTTCTATTGTAGTTTTTTAACCCCTGGTAAGCAACCACTCGCCCATATTTTGACATCACTTCAGACACAGATGGGGTGCTTTGTACATTAAAATTACTACAGGTTCATATGATTCAAAGTTAAGACCCCCTGTGGTCTGACCTCTCATAAGCGACCACCTCCCGTAAGCGACCACCTCCCGTAAGCGACCACCTCCCGTAAGCGACCACCTCCCGTAAGCCACCACCTCCCGTAAGCCACCACCTCCCGTAAGCCACCACCTCTCGTAAGCCACCACCTCCCGTAAGCCACCACCTCCCGTAAGCGACCACCTCCCGTAAGCCACCACCTCCCGTAAGCGACCACCTCCCGTAAGCGACCACCTCCCGTAAGCGACCACCTCCCGTAAGCCACCACCTCCCGTAAGCGACCACCTCCCGTAAGCGACCACCTCCCGTAAGCGACCACCTTGACTTTACATTTTGGATGATCGCTTACTGGAGGTTATACTGTAATGGCATGGAATGTGTCATTCCATGCCTGCAGGTTCTGTAATTTATGCTGTTTTACAAAGCAGACATGAGCTCGAACTTGCTGTTGCATGATTTTGTGGTTCATAATCTTGCTTCTCAAGTTCTTCAGGAAAAAAAGGGCAATGCAGTGTTAAACAAGGAGACTACACTTGGGCTAACATGTTTCGTCTGGTTTAGATCGAAACGTACCTTTTGAGGTAGATTCCATCATGCTCAAAATAAACATCATGATTTTTGCATTGGTTATGCACCATCTGATGTGAACACTTTTCACAGTGAAACAATATTGTTTTATTCATGATCAGACTAAACATGTTTAGCACTAGTGTGAACACAGCATCAGTGTTTCTCTCTACCCTGCCGGCTGAACCATAAGTAATCATGGCAACCTGTTAACATGACATGTCTGGGGATCACTTGTCCCATCCAGGAAATAATTCATTTTGTCAGGACTGGCCAACCAGACTAGTCAGTTCATAACAATTCAATTTAAGAAAAATTCCAAAATTTGTTTTATCAAATATTGAAAAACAAATGCTACCATGCAAAAGTCCTGCTGGATTTCACTGACAGACTCAAAAGTTAGAACTGCACCAAATGTCTCCATAATAGACTCTGGGAGTAAAAGTGTTCATCAGCATTTTTGAAGGACTTGTTAATTAAAACCAGTTCTTTAAAATGGTTCATTCTTCTTTGAACTCAACAGTCCAGATAGGTACACATGTATAAAAGATCATTTGCCTATATTCTCCATCAATATTTAACTGCTCATGTTATCTGTTTTTGTCACTTCAACAGGAGTTAATCGATTTCATCAGACAAAAGAAATGTGCCCCTTATTACCTCAAGAGCACTGATGGTATGTGATGCCTTATTTGTTGTATTTTAATGCCTGTTATTTTTGTTGCACTTTTCGATGCAGTTTTATAGCACACAAATTGCATCATCAAATCAAGTGTGTAAACTAGTGGCGGTTTGGGTGTGATTTGTCATGCGATGTCAGAGAGGTTTTGAACATATGAAACTTGGCGGCAACATTTGGGAAATCACAGATTGCAAAGAAATCCCCACAAGTTTACACTTGCAACAAAAAATGCATTGGAGAACACGACAAATCCATTTTTTACACATGAATCTCATGTGTAAAAAGGCCTTAAGGGTCCAAATTAATGTCATGAATGTGGTCTGGAATATAAATTTATCCATGTCAATAGTGAAGTCTTCATAGTTTGGTCCAACAGAAAAATGACGTACTAGTAAGATTACAGATTTATCCCCAGGGATAAAAACAGTATCTTTGGGTATGGGTAATACATATATGTTGGCAGTATGATGCAAATGTCTGGGGAGTGGGTGCGGGTTGGGGGGTGTCATGGGTCCCCCCCCCTTCCTGCCCCCTCCCCCCTCCTCCCTCCTCCTCCTCCTCCTCCCCCGTAGATACATTACCAGACAAAAGTAACCTAACAGGAAATGCTAAGCAGAATGCATTCCTTTTAGCATTCCACTTTGCATTTCACTTTGCATTCCCTATTAGGTTACTTCTGTCCAGCACTGTAGCTGCTGATAAGTGCAAATTAAAATTCTTATTAAACAATATTTGTACCTTTTAAAGTGACAATTATAGCAATATGAATTCTCTCTTTTTTTCTTTTCCTCTAGTTCTCAATCGCTGTATACCGACAGTTGTGGGAGATGCAATAACGGCAAACTTAAAAACTGCATCTGGAAATAATGTCACTGCTGGTGAAGTCCAAAACGGGACATTGTAAGTAATTTTAATTAAGTACAGTGTACATTGCTGCCTTAACAACTACAGTGCATGTACATGTACCTCATAATTTTCAGTGTTGTATGCCTATAGAATGGTTAGGACAGGTGTATCTCTGAAATTCATACTTCTCTAACCCTTTACTTCCAGTTCACTATGCCATTATTTCTCCCACATCCCTCCGTCTAACAATTTTATTTTTGCCAGGTCATCAAACCCTCTTTTCAGCCAGTATCCTATCCTCCGACTAAGCTCGCACCCAGCTTCTGTACTTATTGTTTTGAACCAGATGTTTTTAATGATAATGTTATTTAAGCATGGTAACCTCATCTGAGCCCAAAAGATGGCTGTTATCAAGAAGGACCTTGGCAAAATGAAATAGAAAAATTTTTTAACAAAAATAATATGTCTGAACAAATATAAACATTTAAGGCATTTTTTAGGGCACATTCTGGTCATTCCAAAAAAAAAATACCTCTGAATATTTCTCCTAATCCCCATGTAAAATATGGAAAGAAGTTGCTACTTTGATTATGTGAACCTGAAAAACATTTTGGTATACACTTGAGAATGTAAACAACATAGTTCTGTTAGCATATTTGATTTCATAAAATGACCAGAATATGTCCCGAAAAAAAACCCTTGCCCTTAGACTACACTGCTCCTACTATCCCTCAGCCTTCTCAAAATGTTTTCATAGACTAGGTTGGTTGACAATAGGAGTAGCACACAGTTCAGTTTCCAGCTAGACAGAGGCAGTCACTGCTTTAGAGGAGGCAGCTGTTTGAGCCTACATGCCAGCCTACTGGTTTTGAGAAGGCTGCACTGTTGAATAGGCCCTTTTAGGGGCGTGTGCATATCCCTAACTGAATTTCAAACCTTTACAATTTTTGCGAGGTTCACATGTCATCTGTCAGATTTTTGTCCACTACCACACTGCAAGTTCACAATAGGCCCTTTGCATAACATCACAAATATGTCAAAACAATGAGTGACTGGATGGCATGGAGAACAGTGGGATTTCGAAAACAATGAATAGACAATGGAACATTCTGATCATTGAACTGTGACTGGATGACACTATTGTTATGCAAGTCATGTGATGACGTAATGCAAAGGGCCTATTCACAGAATCTTCTTGTTTATTCGTCCCATGTTGCTTGTCGGAATGTAATACCCTATTAGTATTAATTATTGGATCTAGGATGTATTCGGCTGGTTGTTTTCCATATATATTTTCTTATGCTACTCTTGTTTTAAAACTACTTAACTAGAAATAAATAAACTTATTTGTTTAATACTGATCACAAACTGTTAAAAGTTTTGTTTCAATGATATTTATTTTAGAGTTGTTCAAGCATTGCTCAACTTGCAGAATCTGGGGCAAAAGGTTAGTTACACTTAAAGCTCACACATTCCAACCTTCTATTGACTGTAACTTGACCATAGTATTGCAGAGCTCTGTAAGTCATTTTGCTTGCAGATGAATTTGTTTTGAACTGTGTTGATGCCAAGGTTCAATGGAATTAAATAGCACACTTGATCTCATGCCAAAAAAATGCAATGGTTTGTAAACTTTTTAACTTCCTAATTTTTAGCTGCTGCCTCTGTCCACTTGCTTTTATGAACAGTGGGATTTCGAAAACAATGAATAGACAATGGAACATTCTGATCATTGAACTGTGACTGGATGACACTATTGTTATGCAATTCATGTGATGACATAATGCATGGAATTTTAAAGTTTTAATAAAAAAATAATATTGTAAGTCATAGAACTATTTTTTCGAGTCACAGCTGATTAACCTCGGCATGGGCTGTTTTATTGTTTACTATGGTAACCCTAACTAAATTTACTGCTCGACTTTTTAGGTTATAGCAGATGTGCAGCAATCATGGTATTGGATTCTGGCGTAAGTAATGATTAACGTTTAATACAATCTATCTTTCATCAGTAACAATTGATAATGAACAAGGCTTTTTAAACTCAATAATAGACCATTTTACAGTTGTCTTCTTAGTGTCCTGGCCTTTGAGTGGAAGCGAGGCTGAAGTTGACCTTGTTATGATACAGATTGTCCTTTCAGATGTAAATTTTCCTAGCTAGTTAGCACGAGAAAAGCATTATTGACATATGAAAGGCAGAGAGGTTTGTGTCAAAGCAAGGTCACCTCCAGCCTCACTTCTACTCAAAGGTGAGGTCGCCAAGCACACAACTGTAAAATGGACTATTCAACATGTTTTTACAAAGAATTATATAAGCATTGACAGTGGTTTGGAAAGCCAATCTTAATGAGCATATTAAATGCAGTTAAATGTAATTTAATGGAGTTAACAACAAGGAGCATGTGTAATTGCTTTGGTCAGCGGCATCTGGCATATGCGCATGTGCTAGGATTCTATGTGCTCTCAAAGGTGCGACGTTTCTCTCTTAGTGTTTTCTTGTGGCATGTTTGCGGCAGGTGTTATTTGAGGTCTTGTGCATTTTAGGCCTCAGCGTTTCCCACCCCCACTCCCTCTTTCCACTGCTATGACAGTGTGACAGGTGCCTGTTTCCCTCGCTTGGGGGCTCATGGCTGGGTTGCCAGGATTTGCCAGCCATGGGAGCAGTCTTCATCTAGGAGCTGGCTGCCAATAGTGGAAGCTCCTGGATGTCCCAGGCAGCCAACCTCCACTTAGCGAGGCAGTTCTTAATTAGCATATTCCTTAGTTTTCTCTGTATTTAATGACCAGTTTGGGAAGCTCAATACATATCAAACACTTGAAAGATTGTTTCATCAGATATCCAAACATATCAAAGTCAGTTAAAAAACCCTTGGCTGCCTCTCGTTTTTAAACCCACTAAAAAATCTTGGTGTTTGGAGATCCTAATGAAACACTTGTCCTTGTGTTTGATCTATTACATATTTCATCAAAACTTTTGCATATAATTTAAACAAATTTAGGAGCAAGTTACTATAATATTATTACTATCTACTCTATCAGCATCATAAGCTGAACTGTGTGACGACACCACCAAACATCTCACAGGTGTAGGAGATTACAAGTTTGACTGGGAATACTGAGTCTTGTTTTGATTTGTATTCAAACAGAGCTATGGGGATTGCCATGGTAGCATCATTCTTGTACATCATTGTAATGAGGTAGGTGCAAGTTTAATTTTATACATTTTGAAGTTGAGGTATGTCCAGAAATGCATGCTAATGAGGTTCATGCTCCTTATGATAGACATCATGAAGTGTCCCCTAGCCCTAATTCTCACATAAACACAAGCAATTCTGTCAAACATGAAGTCATATGGAAATTACAAATAATTGTGTGTAATATGAAGTGCCCAAGGTCCGAGTTACGTGCATTTCTGGACATAAGTGTTGAAGTTGGTTGGACTGCCAACAGTGCTTGACCATAAGTTTTTAACTCACTATTCCTTGGGCTAGTGAGGTAACCAAGCCTTAGGCTCAAGCTTTCAGTTGCATGCCACGCTCACTTTTATTTCAGTTGGGCTTCGCGCTCGCTTCATTTTGATCAAATTACAAGATAGCGGCCTGTCCATGATTTACTGGGCCCCACATGTCTTCAGTCTTCCCAGCTGTCTTTTGCTGGAGTCAGCCATGGAGTTATCAGTCATAAAATGCGAGAAAACTTTCTTTTTTTCTTTTTCTTTCTCTTTGGCGATCAACTAAATTTTTTCTTTATTTATATTTATCTACACATTGTTGCGCAAAAAGTTGACGCCATGCTATTGCAACATGTTGGCTGAGCAATTTATTGTTGCATTGAAAATTATAATGCTTTCCTGTAACATTAGTACATTAATTTTTTTTTTACACAACATAACCATCAATGTCTTTCTTAAACTCAAATTTATATTGTAATTCACACTGTTTACCACTTGTTTCCTCGTTATTTTAGGTGGATTGCAGGATTGGTGGTCTGGGTAACAATATATGCCATACTGACAGCACTTGGATTCTGTAAGTATCAATAATAGAACTTGTTTTTATTTTCTGTAATATTTTTTTTTTACTGTTTATTGGCAAGTGTAAGGTGAAGTTGTTCAAATTTATTTAAAGGTTAAGCAACAATCATATGTCAAGTTTTGGGAACTTTGTACATTGTTTATGGCAGTAATAATAATTTATTTTAAAATTTGCCTTCCAGATTAGTGGTAAAAAAGTCAAAAAATCTGTTTTCCTTGTTTCCATAATTTGAATATTAGATAGTCCAGTTTGATTTTTTTTTTTTTTTCAATTTTTTTTTTTTTTTTTCAATTTTTTTTTTTTTTTTTTTTACAAAGACGATTACATACAAGAGAGGATTACATACAAAATTAAATCCTTACGTCCTTCACATTAACATGACATGTAAACAGTACTGAAAATAAAAGAAAGTGACAATGTAGACTATTATCTAAATGAAATCTTTCCATTTTGAACAACAGCGATGGAAGTTATTAGCACGAACAGCAATGTATTTTTCTAATTTAATTTTGTTCCTAACCACAATGAGAAAATCCGCAAAAAGATATTTACTATTGTTGGTGGCGCAGTTAAATAAAAACTGCTTAGCGATAAGAATTAGATGATTGAGAGTCTCCGACACGTTGTCCAAGACACCATAGATTATTTCTGTTTTTTTAAGCTCGATATGTTTTTTGCACATGGAGTTATACCAATAAGTAAATTCCTGCCAAAAGGCTCTAGCCAGGGGGCAGTCAACAAAAAGGTGAAGGATAGTTTGATACAGTAACAGTAATGAAGAGAAAATGTTGTGACCACAAAAACTCGTGGTTACCGTGGCATCCACAAGATAAAACGTGTTTTTGTTTGAAACAACAAGAGGTTCAAGATTACTGCGAGTCTATGTTTATAGTTTGCAGGCAGTCTTGATAATTTTGAATTTTTATTTCTAGTTAAGATTTTTATGATTTTTTGATCTTTTATTTTGTTATTTTTAGCTATATACTACAGTTGGACCAAGTACAAAGAGCTGTCAACCGCGGGTGCTAATGCTACACAAACATTTTTGACTGTATCCTTCGGCCTTGACACCTACGTTAACAATGAAAAAACGTGGTACTATCTAAGTGAGTAAACTAACTTTTACTATCTCTTGACCATGCATAATTTTAGTCACCCAAGGTGGACTCCCATATAAAAATGACGGGGGTGCTAAAAAAAAACACCCGAAATTGTACTAGAATCTCATTTGATGGGCATGGCTCATATTCATTTTCATCCCTAAAGGGTAACATTATTCTAAAACTACACATCATATTCTTTCATATTTTTTGGCTCATTCCCTAAAAGGTACTGCCATAATTCTGATGTTGGTCATTTTAGATTTTAGTACCCTAAGTAGTACCGATCAGCAAATTTTGACCCCTAAAAGGTACGACCAGCACCCCCATCATTTTTATATAGTACCCCCCTCTCCCTGTGGTCTTTCCCTCCTTCATATGAACTACATGTATGAATGCAAGGGTGACCTGCATCACAGTGTACAGGTGGTGTAAAGGTTAGTGCATTAGACTTTCAACCTGAAAGGATGGTTCCAGCCCTGGTCTCTGCCATCGTGTTGTTTTCTTAGACAAGAAACTTTACTCCACATTTTCTCTGTCCACCCTGATATATAAATGGGTTCTGGTGAACAGAATGGTGGGAGGGGGTGACCCTGTGTTGGACTAGTATCCCATCCAGGAGCAGGAGTAAATAACTACTTCCAGTTGCTTCATGCTGCAGAGACTAGGTCATGTTTCTGATGTTGTGGGCCACTTGACTCATGAACTGCATTCATTCGGTGATTGAGGCCTCGAAAACTTTTCTGTCCATCACTAAGGTCATATGTTTGTATTTGCAGCCATTATCCTTGGTATAATCTTGGGCATTCTGCTTTTGATCCTACTGGCCTTGTACAAGAGAATTTCCATTGCCATTCAGATCATCAAAGAGGGAAGCAGGTGAGATTGTCTCTTCTTCTGGAGAGATTCAGTCCTACTTTGTACACTTAAACAAAAAAGACGTGGTGGCTTTTTGAATATTATATTGAGGGAATAATTGGTCTTTAAAAGAACTTGAATTCCAGCTTGGCCTTTGTACTAAGAAACTCTCAAATTACTTACCCTGGGCAGTTATGTGCTCCCCAAAGTTTACTTCTTTTGTTTTAAAATCATTATTTAGTCAGCAGACATCTTGCCTGGGTCTTGCACAATGGGCAAGAAAGCAGGAAAAGTTACTTGCCCCATAGGAAAATCATATTCTCCCATACAACTGGATAGGACTCTTGGAACCCTGGAATAGTAAATGTGAATGAGTGCATTGTTGAGTTATAAATAAGCATATGTGGAAATTTTTAAGAAGTGCAAGAAAAGTGCTCAGGGCTAGAGAAGCACAAGCCAAAGGTCGTTGCTTATCATCCAGGATAAATTATTTCCTATCAGTTTTGAAACCAGAAGGGAACCAGTGCATCAAATTGACGTGCATGCGTACATGTCCAATTACAGCTATCCAGTGATGAAAAGTTGAACATGGACAATTTAAAAATAGGACACCCATGTGACTGCAAGCCAATTATGTAAGAAAATTAAGTGCGCTGATGACCAATCTAAATCAAGACATTTTGTTATTGATATGACCTAGGTTGTTAACAATGCTGTTGTTGTCCATTAGGGCTGTATCTGCAGTTCCATTTTCCTTGTTCTTCCCTGTTATTCCATGGCTGCTCCAGCTCATACTATTTGCATGGTTTGTCAGTGTGTTAGCGTATCCTTTACTTGGTATAAACTTGTATTTAACACATGAGTCCAGAATACAAAATGTTTGTAGCACTTGACTTAAATTGTAGTTTTCATATTTCCCATTTCCCAACAAATGACTTTTCAGCATCCAGTGTTGCTTTATATGTACACTATTACTACCTCACTAAAGGAAATTACATTCCGTGAAATTAAGACGAATTCTCAAAATTGACATTAATTTAAGTTGCGTTAATTTCTGTGACATTATTTAAGTGGAGTGTTCATTTCCGAGACCTTAATTTCACCCCAAATTCTGGATACCGTCTGAACACATGTAGCAACTAGGAAACAATAACCTTCTCTTTTCTGCGCACTTTTTTTTTCAATCTTTTACAATGTAAAAGCCTTAAAGATATGTTATCTGCAATATTTCAAGTTCGTTCTCGCTTTCAGAAAAGCAGTTCTCGGCATCCATTCTTTTTTTTTTGTACTTCACAGTCAGCCAATATGTCTTTTACACGTAGAGACATCAATAATTGTGTTAATTTTCTTCATTTTAAAAATTTGCCCCCTCTATCTCTCTCATTAATTTCTTTTATTCAAAATAAATTTTCCTTCCAGTTCACGTTAATTTCAAAGACCTTAATTTACGGGAGCATTAATTTTCTGTAATAAGGTATACTTAGTTATAAATGTATAATATAATATTAAAGAAATTTGGAAACCTCTCACTTGTTGTTAGTGTTTGCAACATGTTAGTTATGTACACTAATCATTGCAAACAAAATATGTGTAAACCTTATTATAGGAAATTAACCCTCTCTTTTGCATCAATTTTCCCTTTAATTTCATTAATTTAAGTCATGTTGCATTTATTAAATTTCAGTCATGTTTATTTTGAATGTTGATTTCCTATCATAATAAGGTGTAAGTTATTGATAAAGTTTAAAAGCTGATAATTTCTAAAATTATTTTGATTACATGAACAATTACTCCACAAAAGAGATAAACAGATGCTAGGGATGTTTTCAAATACAACAGTGACCAAGTTCATTTACAATACATGCTAATTTTCTTGACACCATATAAGATTCCTTGTCACTGCCGGAGAACCACAGTTCCAAGTGGTCTCCAATGACACAGACAATGGAGATCTGTGTCCTGATGTAAGAAGAAACTACGTTTTGCTCATTTGTTTTTTCTCTTTTAGGTAGTTCATACATAATAGCACACAACACAGGGTTGGAAACTTTAATTTTGACAGCACTCACAATTTGAACTGTACCAAAAAAATGTACAATTTGTACTCTCCCAAGAAGACTTGACACTTGCTTTCGATGAGGGGGCGAGAGATAGTTTCCATCCCTACTGCAACATATCACATACTTGAATTAGCTATAGTTCTGGCTTTTCTTAAAGACCAAGTATTGTCCATTATGCTTTTTGTGCCTCTGAACAATAGAAGCCTTGCTCCTGTGCAACGCAACACTATAACAGAGGCATGTGAAGCATAATGGACAATACTCAGTCTTTACAGAAACAATGGAAACATGCACATACAGCTTGCTTGAACACAAACCTCTGTTTTACAAGAACAAGCTAATGAGACCAGACATTACCTGCTTTAGAACAAGGTTAAGTTTGATGATGTGTACATATATATGAACATTAATTCATATGAACTGTGGTAGAAAAATTAAAAAGAATGTAATCATCGCAGTTGTACAGCAACTGAAGGAGATGCAATTTAAGAATTCAGGCTCTTATTATTACAACTAAGTTTATCGACTTCAAGCTTTTAAGGCCCAACACTGGTACACCCGTGGATTAAAGAGGCAATTCCCATCAGACTAACAACATTAATATAATTATAGAGACAAAAGATTTGGTCAAAATTCTTTGAGGGTGGATGTATACAATCCAGAAACACAACAGCTGGTTTGATATCATAGATTCTAGAACCTCTGAGGGAACTTTTTCTAACCAGAATAAAAAGGATCCAAAAAGATCCAAACACACAAACAATCAGTCACACACCTTGATAGGCAGTAAGCAGTTGAAATTGAGTTCCACAATTTTAAATGACTATAATATTATATTGAGCGGCCCTATGCCCCACTGGGGGCCACAAGGACTGAAGAGAGAGATAATATTATATTGAGACAAACAATAAAGAAAGCTATTGTTGTATCGTTATTTTTTGGCTTAATTTCAGGTATTGAGGACTCAACTTGACAATGTTGATTCCAGCATAAGCAACAAAACATGCAATTTTGTGGATTTTGCCAATAACGAGTGAGTACAACAACTCTTTGTGCATCTACCAGCATTTATCTCATTTGCCACATGCATGTAATTACTGGGTATACACATGTATTCCTACACTGCTTTCTTTCTTCTGAATCGTCTTTTAACCTTCTGCAAACTAATAATCACATACATTTGTTGAAAGGTTGTATGTAGAGAAATTGACTTGATGAAGGTGGAAATGCCAAAACTGCATGTACTTTAAATTCTTAGCTTTTGGGTATGTTACATGTAATTGCTCACACACCTCATTCCAGGTTTTGTGTGATGCGGTAGAGTTGTGAACTGAACTTGAAGTATTTCATTCACCCCTGGGGTAGAACAGGGCCAAAAAGAGCTTCCTCCATTTCAATCTACCCTTGGCCATGACTTTAGCTGTTGCCTTGAATGTCAGCTGCTTCTACTCTCTCTTTTTATGTCCACTACAGTCAGCTCTCTCTATATTAAGATCAATACTATTAGGATGAGAACCAGCTGTCTGTCTTAGAGAGGTGTCCACCTTATAGAGAGTTCAGCTACAGTAAAATGAAATGAGCCACTGAAGTGTGACAGGGACCAACTCTAGGTGTCTGTCTTATGAAGAGTTCAATTGCAGTAAAATAAGTGACTGAAGTGCAGCAGGGACCAATTAACTTGTGGTGTGACTTAGAGGGGTAACTGTTAGACAAAGTTGACTGTATAAACTTGATGTTTTGCATATAGACAGTGTGGAGACATGGTGGTCTAGTGGTTAGCGCATCGGACTTTCAACCTGAAGGTCGATGGTTCGAGCCTGGTCTCTGTCGTCGTGTTGTTTCCTTAGACAAGAAACTTTACTCCACAATGTCTCTCTCCACCCAGGTGTATAAATGGGTACCGGCGACAAAATACTGGGGGTAACCCTGCGATGGACTAGCATCCCATCCAGGGGGGAGTAGCAATATTCCTAGTCACTTTATGTTACAGAAACCGGGTTAAGCTTCGGCCGTGTGGGCCATCTGGCTCGTGTGCGACTTTACTTTGCACATAGACACTGTTCTGATCTGTTTTAATTTCATGTTTTATCTGTTCTTTGCACAGTCATTTGTTCCGCATGCAAGTTTACCATCTGTTTGGTTGGTTCTGGGTTATGAATTTCATCATCGCTCTTGGCCAGTGTGTGCTGGCCGGTGCATTTGCCTCCTACTACTGGGCCTGGGACAAGAAGACCGTGAGTGTTGTGATTTTAAAGATTTTGTATATATTCTCAACTTACTATTAAAGCTCACTGAGCTTTTCCACACCGCTGATCAAAATGTGTAATTAAATTGTAATCAAATACTTTTAGCATGTGGTAAAGTATGTTATTTTGATGTGTCATTTCACTTGTTATATAATAAGAAGGCTGCTGTTTTGACAGACAACTATGAAAATGTTATGTAACTAACTGCAATTGTTAAATGTTTGTATCTTAGGACATTCCAGCATTTGCAGTGACAGCATCATTTTTCCGCACATTAAGGTACTGCTGTTTATCCATACATACATACATCTGTCCAACCATCCTTCCTTCCTTGCATCCATTCATTCACTCATTCACTCATTCACTCATTCACTCATTCATTCATCCATCCATTCATTCATCCTTCCTTCCGTTCTTCCATCCTTCCACCCTTCTCTCCATCCATCCATTCTTCCATCCAGCTTCCTTCTTTCCTTCCTTCCTTCCTTCCTTCCTTCCTTCCTTCCTTCCTTCCTTCCTTCCTTCCTTCCTTCCTTCCTTCCTTCCTTCCTTCCTACCTTCCTTCCTTCCTTCCTTCCTTCTGTTCATTCATTCATCCATCCATCCATTCACACATCAATCCATCCATCCTTCCTTCCTTCCGTTTGTTCATCCATCCATCCTCTCTTCTTTCTTTCCTTTCTTCCATCCATGCATTTGTTCTTCCTTCCATTCATCCCTCCATCCATCCTTTCAACCTTCTCTCCACCAGTGATTGTCTTTAATGTGCTAACTTTGGACTGCATTCATCCCTAGCTAGATGGCTTTTGACACTTTAATAAAGTTTCTATCTATCTATCATCTATCTTATTACTAAGGCCTTGTTTTTTGCTCAAGGTACCATACTGGTTCACTTGCCTTTGGATCGCTTATCATTGCCATTGTGCAGCTGATCAGAGCTGCCCTGGAATATCTGGATCACAAGCTTAAAGGAGGTACCACTAAGTTGCAGTCTTTTGTTAGGGCTCTCGTCTTTGTTTATTGACAAGTTGTCGTTTTTCTTTAGGTCCAGGTGGACAGCAAAGTGAGATCGCTAAGTACCTTTTAAAGTAAGCGATGAATTCATGTTTTTATTGTAACCTGCAGTAGCAACAAGGCTTCAGATATAATGATCATGTTTTTTTTTTTTAAACTTTTATTCAGCGAAGGACATGAGCCCTCGCCCACTCACCCAATCGAGTGTCAAATGTTCTTGGGCAACTAAAAATTGTGTAGTTTGTGGTGCAGTTTTGAAAGGAACTCACCCAAATAGGGAGTGCTGACAAAATTACAATTCCAACCCTGCCTTTATTTTGACTTTATTGACTTTAAAATGCACAATCTACATGTAGCATTAGCATTTTACATGTCTTGTTATTGTAATGAATTAATATTTACACACCAAGCAATCTACTGATTATGTATGGTTGCCACCAGCATCTAGCCCGAAACTCTCTTTCTGTATTATTTTTTCATAGCTTTATATTCTGTTGTACATAGCTTTTTTATGAAGTGACGTGTTGAAAATTTTCAGGTGCCTTAAATGCTGCTTCTGGTGCTTGGAGAAGTTCCTGAAGTTTCTCAACAAGAATGCCTACATCATGGTTAGTATACGGTGTATTTATGTTAGTTTTGTCTTCTTTTGCTCACCAAAATAAACCATCGGTGCACATTTCAAAATGCTGAGCTGTATGACAATGCTCATTGGCACACAGATGTCACTGTATGGCAGCTGGAAAGGGATAAGAAGGCTGATTTACCTTTCAACTTCCAAGAGTGCCAAAGATAAAAACTCATATAAAATCTCAAATTTCATTTTGTAAAATATTGAAAAACAAATGGTTCCATTCAAAATTAATGGCAAAGAGGTTTCACTTGAATGGTCACACCATAGGGTTTCGTTGATAGACTCAAAAGTTAGAACTACACTACATGTCTCCATAACTGACTCTGGGAGAAAAAGGGTTAACCCTTTAAGCCCCAACAGTGATCAACGTCAAATTTCTCCTTGTAATATCAACGCTAAATCATTCAGAGATGTCATGAAAATTAAGGAGATGATCACCCAAGATGAATGCTCTTGATAGTACAACAACTTCTTCTCCCCACTACTCTTATAAGAAATGTATGGGACAAGAAAGGAGAATTTGTACTTTGATACTGGGAATTAAAGGTTAAGTGTATATTGTTGCACCTGTTTCAGATTGCAATACACGGCAAGAATTTCTGTGTGTCTGCCAAGGATGCATTTTTCCTTCTGATGAGGAACATTGTGAGGTGAGTTCAACTGGCCGATTGGATTTCCCCTCTCAATATCATCATTATATTATTTATTTATTCTTTTAATTAGATTTTACAACAATCACATTTTTAGACTATAAAGTGAAAAGCATTTTCTGTGTTGATGTTTTGATATTTCAAGAGCTTATTATCAAGATCGAGGATGTCCAGTGAACTCTCTCTAAGCTGACAGAAATCCTTGTCACATTTTGTTAGGACACCACGCTCAAAACATATTCACCCTACAGTTGGCATCCTTCCTTCGCAATGTTGAATTTTGCGGCTCTGAGATCACTAAATGTCAAACCAACATTGAGAAGGGAGAGAGACCCACATGTGTCCCAACAAATGTGACGAGAATTGTGGACACCTTCGGGACCAGCTGTCGGGACCAGCTGTCGGGACCAGCTGTCGGGACCAGCTGTCGGGACCAGCTCTCGGGACCAGCTCTCGGGACCAGCTCTAGCGGTCCACCTAAGAGAGGTGTCCTCCTTACAGAGAGTTGACTGTGTACGGTTAAAAAGAAAAAAACAGATCCTATGAAACTTTGTTCTCATGTGCTTCCTTTTTGTTATATTTCAGAGTGGTTGTACTGGATAAAGTAACAGATTTTATTCTGTTTCTCGGTCAGCTCACCATCACAGCTGGCTTGGGTGAGTCACATTTTCACCGTTACTAATTTAAGACAGAAGTCTCTACCCAGTCTTGACACATAACCCTCTTCTCTTGATGTATTATTTTTGAAAAATAATATTTGTTGTTGTTCATCGTCCTTTCAGTTATTTTCACTGTTGTTTTATTTTATTGACAACTTTCTTATGTTCTTCTCTTCATGCAGCTGTTGGAAGCTTTTATTGGTTTGAACGACAAGACAATCTGAACTACTACTTGGCTCCAGTCATTGTAAGTATTTTCCAAACCTGTTTATAGCAGTTTTCAATAGAGTGTAAAAACCAAAATCAAAGTAATTGCTCTAGTCAATCACAACAGACGCAGCTAATCCAATGAACCAATCAGAACTCGAAGCAAATACATGTAGCCGGCGCCAAGCGCGGGAAAACGCGTGCAGGCAAGTCACGATTGGTTTTTGTTTTACTTCTGATTGGTTGAGAAAGTGGCGCGTGATTTTTTAACCAATCACAAAGCGTAGCAATGCAAACCAAAGCAATCACGAAATTACTTTCAATAACACTCAATTGAAACCGCTCTATCTTTAATTTGTTATCACAGAAAGGGAATTTAACGGAATAACCCTACCTTCTCACGTAATAGTAAATAAAATAGTAATACCTATAATCACGAAAAAGTCATCAGTGACGAAAAACGTTACTTTCCCTCACAACATCGTTTTTCATACAAGAGAAGTGTTATCCGCCTGGGACGAGCTTTAACAACGTTTGTTCATCTGGCTTTGGGTCTCGTAGTTCTTCTAGTACCAAGACGGGCACAAGAAGGATTATGCATCCATCAGCATTATGTATAATGTATGTGTAGATGGTCGCTTATGGGAGGTGGTCGCTTATGGGAGGTGGTCGCTTATGGAAGGTGGTCGCTTACCGGTACGAGAGGTCTGACCACAGGGAGTCTTTACTTTGAATCATTTGAACCTGTAGTAATTCAATGTACAAAGCACCTATTAACCCAAAATAATTTATCATATTGTAGTTTTGATGAAAAGGAGAAAATTTTCGTTTCATTGTAACACAGAATTCAATTTGCGTCTGCAGTGACATTGAAATATAGGAAAGTGGTCGCTTACCAGAAGTTAAAAACAATAGAAAGATTCAAATCACCAGCGTTGAAAGTGATCGTGGATGCTTACGAGAGATGATCGCTTACGAGAGGTTTGGACTATAGTGATTTGACTGCACGGGATTTGGTATTTTGTAAAAGTGATCGCTTAGGAGAGGTGATCGTATACGAGAGGTTTGGACTATAGTGATTTGACTGCACGGGATTTGGTATTTTGTAAAAGTGATCGCTTAGGAGAGGTGGTCGTATACGAGAGGTTTGGACTATAGTGATTTGACTGCACGGGATTTGGTATTTTGTAAAAGTGGTCGCTTACGAGAGGTGGTCGTATACGAGAGGTTTGGACTATAGTGATTTGACTGCACGAGATTTGGTATTTTGTAAAAGTGGTTGCTTAGGAGAGGTGGTCGCTTACAAGAGGTTTGGACTATAGTGATTTGACTGCACGGGATTTAGTATTTTGTAAAAGTGGTTGCTTAGGAGAGGTGGTCGTTTACAAGAGGTGATCGTACATGGAGGTTCTGCTGTAGTTGCATGTTGTTTCATATAAACCAATGTCAATAATCTTAAATATCGTTATTTTTGTTGTTAGATCATCACTGTCGGTGCGTACGTCGTGGCGCAGGCCTTTTTCAGTGTGTATAACATGGCTATCGACACCATCTTCCTCTGCTTCTGTAAGTACTTCTCTTGTTGATTTTAGGTTGGGGCTGGAATAAGGTACACACTGGTGTTTGTCTGTAATGCATTCTAATTAAAGCTGATATGTCACGAGGATTTGACGGGTTTTTTGGTCAAAACTCTGCTAAATTAGGCCCTTATTACATGGAAAGAGGATGATCCTAACACTAGGATAATCCGAGCGCGATATGTTTTCTGCTTTCAGTTTACATGCGAAGGGTTGCATGCTAGGATGATCCTAGCGCTAGGATCATCCTATCTGAGAGGTAGGATGATGCTAGCGCTAGGATCATCCTAGTTCCCCATTTTTGTATGTAAACCAAATGGACCTTCTAGGATCATCCTAGCACTGGGATCATCCTCTTTCCATGTAAATAGGGCCTTACTGATCAGTACCTTCAATCGTGTACAAAATTTTTTTTAGACCAAAAAAAGAAATTACAAAAACAATTTCAAAAGGGAGAATGACACAACAACCCCTTTTTATTGATTTTTCAAAGACACGCGGGAACAACTTAATTTTCAAGTTGCAATCCATTTCCTAAAGTCACACATTTATCGTTTCAGTGCACTAGTAGTAGTGTGTCAAATTATTTAATAAAGTCATTGTTAACAAACTTAGATCATTATTTTTAAAATTTATGTGATACAAATATATCTTTTGGCTTTTCAAAGTGAATCTACAATCTTGTGATATAGCCCCTTTAAAGTGCCCCTGTGATCAAATTTTTGATTTTCATTTTTTTACATTTTCGTGTACTATTAGACTTTCTTACTCATCTTGCCAAATTTCAATTCATTACGAACATCAGAAGTCATTTTATTTTAACATTTATTTCCGAGAATTTACCACCGCCATTAATCAACTTTGTTCCAAGGCTTGGCTGCGAATGGGAGACAGTGACGTCAAAGACTCAAACATACCTCACGGGATGTAATTATAATAACAATCAGCATAGAAAATTGCACGAAGAACAAGTCCAAAGTTTTTGTTGCTTTTCGCATGATTTTCAATACTAATTGTTATTATAATTTCAACCCGTGAGGTATGTTTGAGTCTTTGACGTCACTTTCTCCCATTCGCAACCAAGCCTTGGAACAAGGTTGATTAATGGCGGCCGTAAATTCTCGGAAATAAATGTTAAAATAAAATGACTTCTGATGTTCGTAATGAATTGAAATTTGGCAAGATGAGTGAGAAAGTCTAATTGTAGACGAAAATGTAAAAGAATGAAAATCAAAAATTTCATCACAGGGGCACTTTAAGAATACGAAATACAGTGGAAGCCCATTAATTCAACTATCTTTAAGGGACACTGGCCTGGCTGAAATATCGTGTTTTCATGATCATGCTTTATTATTTAAAAAAAAAAGAAAGAAAAAATCGCCAAAAGTGATGAGGGCAAGGAAATATGAACTATAAGACATTATAACGACTAAAAAACTCAAAATTCCACCAGAATGGAAACTTTGATTTCTTGACCGCCTGTCACGAAATCAAAATTGATGAACTGTAATCCACTTCCATCCTTGTAATCCTGCTCTTTATCTCCAAACTACTGCTTCTGTTTTGCTTGATATAATCTTTTTATCCCATTTGGTTGTATATTTGGTGGAATTTGGCGATATAACATGGAAATTAAGGAGGTAAAATTCCCGGGGGGGGGGGGGGGTACTTCCTAGTAATGGGCTAATGGGGATGTGCCGCTGGATGGGGTCGCATTTTCACGACTGGATTGACTATAATGGGTTGCATTTTCAATAGAGTTACTAGAATGGGGTCGCAAATTGTCGGAATTTTTTGGGGTAAGAAAATTCTGCCAAGGATTTTTTTTTGGTAGTTTTAGCTTGTAAATATTTTCGGCTAACAAATGTACCAGAAGGTTTGTAGGTGAAGAGTAAAGTCTCCTACATTTAATAAATGCGTCAACTCATTTGAAGATGACCTAGATAAAAGTGTTCCGAACTCAAGGTAGATGCCTAAACAGAAAGTGACTAAGTTGGGATTGCGAAATTTACATTTACTCAAAAGTGACTAAGATGGGGTCTATAATTGGCCACAAAATAGACTATAATGGGGTAGGGGTTCTGAGAGGCCAGCGGCACATACCCAGCAAAAGTTGACCCAAGTACCCCCCCCCCCCTCCCCCTCCCGGGGTAAAATTTCGTTATTTCGGCTGGACAGTGTTCCTTTAAGTTGTAAAAGTATTGTTTACCGAATTTTATCAGCGCTCTGTTTTCGATTACAATTTCTTTACAAGTTTTCACAATATCACCAGCTATTTCTTATTTTTCTCGTAACTGCCGATACGTGTGAAACATGCAATAAGGGCCTGGTCGCACTACAGTCAAAAACAAAAATTAGCCCGTGCAAAAATCGAGGAAAACAAAAGAAACCGCTCCGGTGGGACACGCTTTTTGTAGAATGTGTTTGCTTTTATGTCATTTTGCATGGGCTAATTTTTGTTTTTGACTGTAGTGCGACCAGGGGCCCGTTTCTCGAAACTCCCGGTAACTTTTCGGGCCGGAAGCCAAATATTGAAATCAAAATCTAAAGATTAAAAGCGCGGATCGTAGCGAATAAACCAGTCCATTTTGTTTTGCTAACTGATAGTTTTATCGTATTATCTGCAAAACTTTTGAAACATTGATCTTCAATGAAAATAAAACAGCTTTCTGGGCCCGGTAATTACCGGGTCTTTCGAGAAACGGGCCCCAGGCCCTAACTTTATAAGATTACATTCCATCGTGCTCAATTTTGCGAGGTCGTGCCCGTCGATTGAATTTGCGCTCTCTGATTGGCTAACTTTGCGAGGAGGCGTGACGTCAATTGAATTCCCGCTCTCTGATTGGCTAACTTGTGAAAACGTTTGTTGTGTGCTCACGGTAGTCGCGTCGCACTGTAACATATCTGTGGCTCATAACGTTTTTAATTTTCATTGCAGTGGAGGATTCCGAGCGTCATGACGGTTCACCGGAAAAGCCATATTACATGAACAAATCATTGAAAAAAATCCTGGGAAAGAAGAACAAGAAGCCTTCCGACGAGGAAGATTGAAACTTTGACTTTTTAAAACAAAGCTCAGGAATGACGGAAAAAACTGTATAGCTGTGAAGAGGTAGAATTTCTCCTGGGATGTTTATTGTGTCACGAGTTTTACTTAAGAAAAATTAAACCTCGGAAAAAACAATATAGTCAGCGCCCTACCTGAACAACGCGCGTGCTATTGTAGGGCGAGTGAGATAAATTACGTTATATAAGGCACACTAAAGCTCTTACATTTGCACTTCCCCTAAACTGTTCACCCGTCCCTTGTGCCTGCCTGTGAACACACAGCCACCTCTTATCGCCACCCGGCAGATCTGAGAGCGAAACGTCAATAACTTAAATCTGTTGGAATATGGGGTATTTTTTTTCATGCGAGCAAAACGCTTTCTAAGGTAATTTTCTGATTTTCTGCAACTCATAAGACAATAAACATCCCAGGAATTTGTCTATCCGTTTAATTCCGATTTTGTGGTTTCAAAATGTTTAAATTTACTGTTTATTTGTTTAGATATCAGATTTTCGCTGGACGAGATCTCTGTACATAGAATATTCCCTCTATAATATTCAACAAATAGATTCCGTTTTGCCTTGCGTCTGTTCAGTTATAGAACACAGATGACGTCAAAATGTGGTAAGAATGAAAAAGTGCGGCTTGTTGGTCACTGATCTTCTTACCGCATTTTGACGTCTTCTGTGATCTATAACTGAACAGACACAGGGCAAAATGATAACAAGGAAGAAAAATTAGTCTCGTAGCACTCGACTGTTTTCATGACCGTTTCTTGAATTTTTTTATTTTGGCATTTTCCACGTCAACAAAATTGCTTTTCGCTTCGGTTTCGTCTTTTTCTTTTATTGTCAATAGCTTTTGCCAACCATTTTTTTTTTAATGCCTTTACTTGCCCTTTTCGGAATAATCTCGTCCATTTTTTCAAAACTGTCCGCCATGTTGGATGAACAGAGAAAACAAATTCTCCATGACGTCAACTGTGCGTCTATTCTCTAATAGATCATAACTAACGACCAATCAAAATCCGCGTAGAATTCAGTATATTATTGCTGCGGAGCGAGCGCAGCGAGCGAGCAGCAACATAATCAGGATTTAAGAGAAATATATGAGAAAAAAATATAAGCTAGGAAAAATCTCGATTTGATCGCTTTTTACCAGAATTCACTGCGCCACGAACACATTTTGGGCCAGAATGCACTGCGCCACGAACAATAGCCTCGCTTACTGCTTCAAGCTCAGTGTTGGCTGCGAGATTTGTAATATTTTGGTCCAACATGTCCCAGTCGAAATCTGAACTGAAGTGTCGAAGACTACGCGAGTTGAGCGAGGACTGTGAGGCATGGTGATAAGACCGTTGAATGGTAAAGATTTTCGAAGATTGTACGGAATAAAAGACAAATTTATTTCGAAATCACTCCGACAGCGGTCGATGAGACTGAACTGAGCTGAGCGCTTGGGGACGCGAAACCTGTGCTGAGCTTGGGAGACGCGAACACACAGTAATTAACCTAAATTTTCACACCTTCCTTCGCGGTGAACGCGTCGTTTACTCAACAATATTCTACAGACATTGCAGGAACTTGATGCGTGAATTACAAAACAAAATTAGTCTTATCAGCTGGAATTTTCGTCGATTCATCCCGGTTACATTTGCTTTGGTTCCCCTGAAAAAACGAAAGAGGAAATTCTGTAATGCCAGCGAGACAATAAAACAGCATTATTACAACAAATTTACCGCAGCAATTACTATCTTTTGGATACACTAGTATTATACTTGTGTATCCAAAAGATAGTAATTGCTGCGGTAAATTTGTTGTAACAATGCTGTTTTATCGTCTCGCTGGTATTACAGAATTTTCTCTTTCGTTTTTTGAGGGGAAGCAAAGCAAATGTAACCGGGATGAATCGACGAAAATTCTAGCTAATAAGACTAATTTTGTTTTGTAATTCACGCATCAAGTTCCTGCAATGTCTGTAGAATATTGTTGAGTAAAGGACGCGTTCACCACGAGGAAGGTGTGAAAATTTAGGTTAATTACTGTGTGTTCGCGTCTCCCAAGCTCAGCTCAGGTTTCGCGTCCCCAAGCGCTCAGATCAGCTCAGTCTCATCGACCCCTATCGGAGTGTATGTTGCTGCTCACTCGCTACGCTCGTTCCGCAGCAATTAAATTGAAGTTTGTGTTTTTCACCTTGTGTAGTTTTATTCTTTAGCAAGTTTATATTGAAGAAAGCGCGTGCACACTAAATTAATCGCCGCGCGTGTTAGTTGTAGTTGGATTCCTCATGTAAGGAGACTGGATTGTATTTTTACAATCGTACATTATTTTATAGTACTCGGTTTGGGTTAGGCAAGTCTAAATTGCAATAGAGACGCATCATAAGTTTTAATGGACGACAATTATGTGGTGGCAGGCGTCAAGTGTATTTTATAGTACTTTTTTGTGAAAGTCATGAATCGATTTTGAAATAGTTATCAATTGAAGTGGTTAGGGTTATGTCCGGCCAGCTTATTACTTATTTTACTGCTTCAGTCAGGGAAGAGGCCTTTGGCTTTCGTACTTTTTGAGGAACAATTTGAGGGTTTAGTTACAGACTTACCAATAAGCTTTGGATCAAATAGATTGGAGCGCATTTTACAAAAGCTCCTTCGATTGTCACTTAAGTTATATTCCATAACATGCACTATAAGTGAGTATGTTAAATTAAAGTTCATGGTAGAGTGTAAAGTATTATACATGTATTCCATAACTAGAGTAGTTTTCAATTGAGTGTCGAAAGTAATTTCGTGGTTGCTTTGGTTTTACAATACAATACAATAACTTTATTTAACGTGTACAATTACGCTTAGCTATGAGTAGTGAACCTAAGAGACACCAGCTAGTTTACAGGTAATGCCACGAACTAAGTTAGTACAATGCAATTTGATTGGCTAAAAAATCTCGCGCCACTTTATCAACCAATCAGAAGTAATACCAAAACCAATCGTATCTTACTCGCACGCGTTTTCCCGCGCTTGGCGCCGGCGACGGCGACGAGTATTTGCTTCGAAATCTGATTGGTTCATTGGATTGTCTTCGTCTGTTGTGATTGGTCAAAGTAATTACTTTGGTTTTGGTTTTACGACACTCATTCGAAAACCGCTATATAAGTGTGAGTATTTTAAATTCAAGTTCATGTTAGTGTAAAGTATATCTTTGTAAGTAGACTTATTTAATAAGTTATATGTTTTAGAGTGATTTCACAAAACCCGTGAAACAAGGTTAAACAGTTATTGATAAGTAGTCATATGTAAACAAATGCAAACAATAGTGTCTATTTGTCAAATTTCCATTCCACGGGTTATGTGAAACCACTCTAATGTTTTTGCTCATTTTATGGTTGAAGCTTGAGCTTGCATCCAAATAGGGCTATTTTAAATTACGCACGCATATTTTAGTAATTTTTCACCATACAGTCCCTGTAAAAAGATTTCACATTGGTGTAATCTTGTTCCAGTGCGAACGCCGCTTTCCAAAGAGACCAATATCTCTTCCTTTGTGAGACGGTTTTTTACTGCACTTGTAAATCTTTAACGTTCAAACCAACGCGTCAAGACCGTAGTTATAGCCTTGTTATGAATGTATTTATCAAAGTTATCAGCAATGCGTGGTCCCTACTGAAAAGAAGTGGAGGCGCGCGGTGGGTAGTGGTTAGCACATTGGACTAAAGGTCTAAGATCTAAAGATCTAAAGATCTAAAGGTCTGTAATTCAAGGCCTGGGGTGCTTACCATTTGTAGGAAAAACCGGTTGGGGTGACCGTTACATAATGGTAAGCGATATTCCTATTTTACCGAACAACCGACGAGATTGCCCTTATCCAGTTACCCAGAGCGATAACTCGATTACACGATTAGAATTTTTTTAAATTCGGATGGCAAGGAAATTTCCAATGTTCTATTCCGAAACGGAAAATAGGACTACCTATGGAGGTATTTCACAATTTCAACGGATTTTCCGAAAATTGTTTGATCCATTTGACTTTCAACCGAAATTTCCGGACTTTTTGGCTAAATGGTGAGCACCCCTGGTCTCGGTCGTCGCGTTGTTTCCTCAGACAAGAAACTTTACTCCACATTGTCTTTCTCCGCCCAGGTGTATAAATGGGCACCGGCGACAAAATGCTGGGGGTAACCCTGCGATGGACAAGCATCCCATCCAGGGGGTAGAAGCAATATTCCTAGTTGCTTTAACTGGGTTAAACAACGGCCTTGGGGCCACATGTGGCTTTACCTTACCTTATTAAAAAGAAAATATGGAGGCAAATCATTATGCATGGTTATTTCTAACCATCCCATTGAGCTAAAAACCACGAAATTTTGACGGATTTAATAGTCATGGTAAACAAGTAAATAGGGCTTTACATCTGCGGTCTTGTCGCGGAAGCTAAACGAGGAGCATCGCATCCTTTCCTACCGAGCTAAAATGCTGCTTCCCCAGACAGTCACCCCACCAGAAGGTACATACGTATTTTACATAAAATGCTTCTTTGGACGGGAGAAATATTGTTGCACTGTGTAGCAATTTGAAGGTTAATAAATAAATTACACAAATGTCTGTCTCGCCTGTTAGTGTTTATTAGTGAAGTGTTCTCTGACCTGTTCCAGCTGTTCAGACAGTGGGGAGTAAAGTTTCCCCTTCGTGAACGGACGATGCCATTGTAGCGACACTAGGAACATTTTTCACCAGTCATCAAAAATCCTTTCTATCAGAAAAAGAAAAATGGAATTAACTTCCTGGAATCAAACCCGAAGCCTCTTAGTGCATAAATTAAATCCCTCCTTCTCCACTACGTTTTTCCGGCAAACCCACGAAAAATTTAATTATAAAAGGTCCTTTTCTTAAATGATTCATCAATAAAGGGTGACCCTATCCAATATCTAACCTTAGCCTGAACCAGTAGCATAGGTCGCGTTATCTAGGCCCAATCGGCCCAATCTTTCCTAGGCATAGACTAGAGCAGAAAAAGCATCGACCACTTCAAAAGACTTGGTTACTAATGATGGCTTGGACCGTTTACGAAAGTGAAATAAGCATAGGCGACACGCAAGAAAATATAAATAAAAAACAAGGCGAGTGCGAGTACGAAAGGCCGTCTCCCCAGTTTCCTGGCCTTTTTGTCCGCTCGCTGATTTTTTACTTCGCGTCGGCCTCTCACTATCTGAACGCCTGGAACAGGCCAAGTACCCTTCTGCCTATGATTACATACAGGTAGCCGACAACAAACTATAACCAAGAATAAAGAAAATAGAATCTGCAATCCTGGAAAAAAGTTTTTTCACCCTCTTTGGTTTCTTTCAGGCCGTATACAGCCAGGGAATTACAGTATATTTAAGGGGGGAGAATCTCAACTTCAGAGGTTTTAAAGAGGAAACCTTTAATTGCGCGACTTAAGTTGACATCAGAATTCTCTATTTTCAAATTGCTCATAATACACTTTGTTTGCCCCCCAAATTTTGCATAAACTATTGTTTGCAAATGCTCTTGGGAGGACTGCATATTCCCAAGAGCATTTCAAAACAATAGTTTATGCAAAATTTTGGGGGGCAAACAAAGTGTATTATGGGCAATTCGAAAATAGAGAATTGGTGAAGTTTGTTCCACTGGGCTTTTGGTTTGTCACGTGACCAAAGTTGATCGTTTTCGTCTCAAAACGTCCCCGTCAGATCAGTGGCGTGCGTTTCTCGAAAGTTTTTAGCCCACAAGTCAGCTAAAGTTGTGTAGTAAACGTAACATTTTATTGCTTAGCTTTCAAAATCAACAAAAACCGAATCTTTATTGGTAAGCATTCTGCACGTAACACAGCGTTTCGGGTCCGATAGGTTTCGGGACTTTGAGAAACGCACGCTCTGGGATGAGTTCGAGGACGTGCGCGCGAGGGCAACGCTCGAAAGGGCGGGTGTCGTACTCCTTCTTATGCATGTCTACCTCGTACGTGTTTCTCCGAAATTTTGCCCTATGCTGCTTTTGATGAACTATAGACAGCAAGAGGCACAACACACAACCTCCAACCATAGCCAAATTACATACTTATGTTCTAAGGGGATAGAATCTTGTTAATTGCAAGGCCGTTGCTAAGGACGCCAATGCCGACCGCGTGGAACAAGAATACGTATTAGATTATGTGCATGCGTCACTTATGCCTGTCCAAAACCGATCAAAATACCATTCTCGGCCCCAGAGCTGTCGCTCTTTTGTTTGGCCTTGAGTAATGCGCAAAAGAGAAGACCTCTGGGATCGAGAATGATCTAAATAATACTTGGAAAGAGAAAAATGCTAACTCCTTGAAAGCAAATGGTACCGGAAGTTTTATATTACGCAAATTTTTAAGAAAAATACAATTGGAGATCTATTTACGAAAACATGCAATTTTAAAACCTTGTATTTTTTTACATTTGTAAAAATATGGCACGTTTATTGAAACACATGCTACAAGTTCTTGATGTCAACGTGGAGCCCTGAAATTTCTGCTGAACTGGAGCCCATGTGAGAAAAATTAAGCTACAGTGCCATTGAAATATATGTCCAATTATTTTACCTAGATTCCGTACGTTGATTTTTTAAACCAAACACTGGTTAACAAGAAAAGGGGGTTTGGGAGAAAAGAAAGTAACATAATTTTATACAGATAGATTGTTTTAATCATCTTGACAGGCGTATTGAATCGCTGCGTGTGTGTGCATTCAGGCTGGGGCATGAATTTATTTCTCAGAACTGTATTTGTACCACAAATAATCGTTTTACATTTGCGTTTGGTGATATAAACAGGCTAAACATGCTAAAGTAATGAAAGGTAACGGCTATACGTCCTATACCGAGGGAATGGTGGAGTGTGTTTCCCTGCAGTTATTTATATGAAGCAGATGGGCTCCTGTATGAAGCCAGAAGTTTCCCGCAATAAGTATTTGTTAGCTTTTTTGTATCACTGGAGCCTTTTAGTAGATGTCATGGACCCCTGCAGCCATGATATGTTTTACTTGGAGCCCTGAAACCCTAAAACCCTTTGGATCCTGCAAGTATAGCCTGCGTGGCAGGCGAAGAAGAAGGGAGGGCTCCGCTCTCCCGAGGACTGCTACGCAGGCTATGCGAAATACCTTACACAGGCTAATATATGTATAATGGAAAGGCTGGCATTATTATATTATAAACAAAATATTTTTGCAACACTACATGTTATGGAGATGAAACCAGGTAACACGCGTGCGCGTTCGTGCGTTCGCGACCGTTAGAGAACGTTCTATAGAAAAGGTCTGAGAACTACCGGTAATCAACAAAATGGCGGAACAGTTGGATCCCGAGAACATCCTGTTGCTAACGGACTCATACAAAGTAAGAAGATAGTTTTTTTGCAGATCAAAATGCATGCTTCGTTCGTTAACATTTTATCCTTTTGCATTTTATGAAAATGAGCTTAGAATGTTGACATCTTGTTTCTACGCCACGGCATTCATGCCTCCTCCACCTCCTCTGTGTAGCGCGCTTCTTTTAATCTTTTCAACTTAATGGCATGACATGGAACTGGTTGTTTTTTCTTACAAACAGGTGTCGCATCACAAACAGTATCCATCAGGAACCTCCATTGTGTTCTCATACTTTGAAAGTAGAGGTGGCAAGTTCCCAGAAGTGTGCTTCTTCGGTCTGCAGTACTTGATCAAGGTGCGGCGCGACTGTACTAACTCCATTCTCCATACTTTCACTTTCGCTTTTAAATACCCACTCGTCCACAGTTAACTTAGTGCTTTCTTGTTGATTGTTGTTAGTCAACAGTCTTGTGTCAGGTTATTTTGCACATTTGAATGAATTTCCACTGCTTTCGATCTGTTTGTAAACTTTAACCTCAAATGAATTAACGAACGCTATGAAAGCGTACGTTCTACATGTAGCGTTCTATAAAGTTCTTAAATGATGGATCTTAAAATTGACCTTTGTCTTAAACAACTCTTTAAACTTCAAGTGCCTTCAAGTGATTGAGGTGCGGGATTGCGGAAAATTTGTTCTATTCTTTTCAATTCTTTTTAGAACGAGGTATTGAGACAATGAGCTCTATTCTTATGAGATGCAAATTAGTATATTCCAATTTTCTGAAATCCCGCACCGCTTCAAGTGCCTCCACATTTGGAGCATTAAAGATACCGGCATTCGTTATCTCAGATTTTTTTTTAAAATGGGCTTATTTCAATATTGATTATTTTTGTTGGCTCACGGTTTCTTAGAGGTGGCTTGTGGGTCAAGTTGTAACAGAGGAAAAAATCCGACAGGCAAAAGATTTCTACAAACTTCATTTTGGTTACACTCTTTTCAATGAAGAAGGTCAGTGAAACATCTTCTTTTGTACGTCCAACTGCAACTGTTTTGGAACAGTTTTTTTCATTTGAAGGTGTCACTGCCTGACTTACTGTAATTTAATTATTGAATGGTGGTGTAGCCCACAAACCAGCCTAACTTTTTTCATCAAAGCAACATTATTTGAATCTTTAATGTAATATTGGGCATATTAAATAGCTTTCCAGGTCCAAAGAGTTATCAGGACTTTCGAAAAATGGAACCCTCCAGCCAGCCAGCCAGACACTCCTACAGTGTCTACAGTCGACCCTGCTTGGGCACGTGCTTTATATGGACACCCCATTCAATTCCTACAGTCAGTTTTCTTGGTCCCAGCAGAAAGTCAATTAATGTTCTCTAAAATCAACATGCTCAATGTGGACAATAGTATTTATCACCCAGACTGATACAATCATATACAAAACTAACTTTGTTAATGCGGACAACCTTGCTACTTCTAAGCATTGAAAATTTGTCAGTTAAATGCATCGTGGTAGACAGCTTGAGATAAATGCTTCAGGACATAGCGCTGATGGAGCATTAGGAATGTTTTGATAAACCCAGGACAGTAGACCCCAGTGAATCCATGTTGAGATGAGGGGGCATTGCGGGGTTCTGAACACCGCAATACCACCAAAAAAATTTGCAAATACCGTAATATCGAAAAAAAAATCGCCAAATACCGCAATTCGTCAAAAACTTTGTCAAAAATCGATAGAATACCAAAACCGCTACTCTGTTCATTAAATTTTCCGCAAATATCTGCTTAGATTTTGTTTTTCGAATGTAAGGCAAGTTAATGACTTTTAATTGATTGTAATTGTATCACCTTTCATGTAATATAAACTGGCGTGACGAATTAGAGGATCTTAGAGCTGTTTCGAAGCGTTTTCTAGCCTGTGTAGCTGGCGGTTTTTTTGTTGGCGCGCGCGAGAATTCGCGAGCGGCAAGTTTCGAGTTTGAAACTCGCGGCTTCGCCGCCCGCGAATTCTCGTGCGTGTCAACAAAAAAACCGCCAGCTACGCAGGCTAAGCGTTTTCGAAACGACAAGTTTGACAAGGAGGACAAGAAACTGAAGAAGGATCAAAAAGGGTCGTAAAACACTGGAGGATAATTTTTAAAACCAACCAAAACGCTAAAAAATGGAATCCCGCTGGTTTTGGGAATACCGCAATACCGCAATTTTATACTAGAATTACCGAAATACCGCATGAAAAATTGCCCAATACCGCAATACCGCAAACCCCAATGTCCCCCTCTGAGATGTGAGTGGTTGCCATGTATGTTTGGGGAAAGTTACTGGGAAAATTCTGAAGTAGACAAAAATTCCAGATGGTAATCAAAACAAGAAAAGAAACGTCACAAAGTCTGTGAGTTTGTTTATCACAAGTTGTCTGAATTTTTTCAAAGGTTGGCAGTACATTCTAAAAACCCATAAAGGTAAATTGCCTCTCAGGATCAGAGCTGTCCCAGAAGGATCAGTGGTTCCTGTTAAAAATGGTAAGATAAATCAGTATAATGTGCAGTGATTAAATACTAGGAAAGGATTTGACATTAACTTGTATTGCAACAAACTATTATGTTATAATATTATTGTGACATGTGTATAAGTTGCATTAGAACATTGCCCAGTATAACACGCTGCAAATGACATTTTCCACATTTTTTATATTGTTGCAATCATTAAAAGAAGAAGAAGTCTGTTGCTGAATATGTAGCCTAGGAAAACAGATGACTTTTTGCAGTGGCACCATTTCGGTTCCCTCTGTGAAAAGACGTCTGAGAAATAAGTGCAAAAATAACATACTGATTGGTTGAGAGATTGTTTCAACTGGCAATCAGAAGGACTACCCTGATCTGGGTACCCTGTTTCAACTAATCAGAAGGACTACCCCGATCTGGGTACCCTGTTTCAACCAATCAGAAGGACTACCCTGATCTGGGTAGCGTTACATCATCAGTATGGTATTTTTGCGCTCGTTTCCCAGACATCTGTTTGCGGAGGGAACCATAGTGGCGCCCAGTGTTCCAGTTAACTTTCAAAGGCAGGGAGTCGATGAATAAATTTAAGGGGTCAACAGGTTGTGGGTCTCTAAAACTTCTAAAGTTAGCCATTTGATTTGTCAGGTCAGGAAGCCAGCCTTGTCAGGTTTTTGACCCCTCTCTTATCTGGAACACTGGGCGCCACCGAGAAAAGTCGTCTGTTTTCTCAGGCTATACCACTGGATATGTTGTTCTTTGCAATTTTGTTGCAAGATTATAATTTTTATCTTTCACAAAATTAAAGCTGGCTTCATATTGTTGTAAATGGATCGGAATTTAATTTACCTTTCTTGTGTTTTCCAGTTTTGTTTACAGTTCAAAATACAGATCCAAATTGTCCTTGGCTAACAAACTGGGTTGAGGTTAGACAGTTTATATTGTGCATCACTGAACAAACATTTGTGACCTACAGCCAATGCTTGTTGCTCAATTACTGTCTTTGTATATGTTGTGTTCAAAATTTTGTTTGGTTTGAAAATTTTTAGATGAGTTTAATTTGTATACTTTTCCTTTGTCTTGGATTCATTAGCATATTCTGAGGCAAAGGAAAACAAAAATCATTTGAAAATTTTCAAACCAAAGAAAAAATTTGAATCACAACATATACATTAACTGTGTTTGTATACATTTTTTTATAAAATAATATTTTATTGGTTAATTTCTTACTTCAAAGCCATCCATTTGTAGGCTAGTTTGCCATAATAAAACACTATCTATTAGGTAATATCACTTTTTAAATAAAATAAAAAATATATTTATTAATAATTAAAAGTAGTAAATTATGTTATCAGCTGTGTAACATGTGTAACATTTCTTTACCAAGCTGCTTAACATTCACCATCATTCTTTATTTATCACCACACATGATGCTTTCGACATTGCTGATCCTAGCAGTATATGTCATACCTACATGAACCTCGTATAATTTATAGCATAGTTCACCAGGAGTCTCTCGTAGCTCAGTGGCTAGAGCGTCCTACCAGTGTGCAGCAGGTCACAGGTTCGAATTCTCATTACAGGTCACAGGTTCGAATTCAAATTAATTCATAACTTACCAAGAGACATGGAAGATGAAACTATACTTACCAATGCAAAATGGATGCCCTTGAAGTACTTTTATTGTTTTCGTCTTTTAATTATTGCTCATAAAGCTTTTTATAATTTAGATTTAAAGGAAATTAATAGACTGGTTGTTAAGGACCCTTCGTGTTACAATCTTAGAAAATCTCTGAACTTAAATGTAACCAGACCTAGAACTGAGCTGGGCCGCAGAACCTTTATACATAGAGCTGCAAGAGCATGGAACTCATTAGCGGATAAAATTAAATAGTATACTAATCCTGAGACCTTTAAAACGAAGTTAAAATCAATGAAAAATGTCATAAAAGACATTAATTTTAAAAAGGGTGCTCTGTTACTTATAATAGGGATTTAGATTTTTGGTATTATTAATTTTATTTACATACCTAATTAGGTTTTATTGTATACAATTCTTTTATCAATATTTATTGTATATTAGCTAGCCATAGTAGGTCCACATCAGCTGTAAAGTTGCCCATCATTTCTCGACCTGCTTTACTAAATAAAGTTGTATGTACCGTTATGTATATATGTATGCCTGGGACTCACGCTGGTGACATGGTGAACCATCTTTCTCATGTGTAACATTATTGGTTTATTTTTACAGACATTACTTGTTCAGTCGTGGTACCCTATGACTGTGGCTACAAATTCAAGAGCACAAAAGCAAATTATAGCTGAGGTACTACTGTCACTGTAATGCAGTTTGTGTGATTGATATCTGATATGTGACAGACGGGTGTTATTAATAAACAAATATTAATTTCATATTTGTTGGTATGGCAGCTCTGTTCTTTCAACAACATATGTCCTAAATAATCTTAACTAATAACTGTTAATTTCCAATTTCAGTACCTTGTTGAAACAGCTGACAGTTTAGATGGACTTCCATTTAAACTTCACGATTTTGGCTTCCGTGGTAGCACATCAGTTGAGGTAAGAGTCTCTTATAAAATGTTCTTTACATTTGACCAGGAAATGCCATCATGATGTACAGTTCAATATAATTCAAAATACAGATCACTTAGGCCCAGTTCAAACGTCGAACTTTACATGTGCCGAACCTAATACCTATTTAGGTCGACCGAAACTATTAAGTTCGACTGTTGATTCAGACGGTCAAACTTTACATGTGCCGAACCTAATTCGTGGCGAAAAGAAATATCATCCTTACTGCTTAAAATAGGGAAATGAACCGAAAAAAGTAAAATTCACCAAGCCTGGAAATTCTTGTTTTGATTTTAACGTGCTTTGTGTTCTGTTATGGCAAGGAGACAGCTGAGGAGATTGTGATCGTGATATTTGGCAAGGCACTTTGCACTGTTGTAGCATACAAATCTTTACATTGACATTTACATCAAAACAAAATACTAATAGACCATTTTCGATATATTAAAATTCATACTTGGCTCTGAGGCTTGGGGGAATAAAACAAAAGAAATCACATTGAGGTTCAGCGTTGAATTATTCATTTCTTTTGTTTTATTCCCCCAAGCCTCGGAGCCAAGTATGAATTTTAATATATCGAAAATACTAATTAAATAACAATTGTAAAACTTAGGTAACAGTGAAAGGCAAAGCAAAGAAGTATAGCAACAATGGTAAAATGGATTTGACACTATCTAACTCACACATAGAAAAAAAAAATTGGAGAACGAGTGTATATGTTGTGGTTCAAATTTTTCTTTGGTTTCAAAATTTTTAAACCAGTTTGATTTTTGTTTTCCTTTGTCTCAGATTATGAGACAAAGGAAAAATAAAATTGAATTTGAACCACAACATATACCCTTAGTATTTAAACTGCTTGGATATTAAGTATTTAATATATTTTAGGCAGATGAGTAACGAGCAACTGAGAAATCAAGGCTAAAAAATAAAAATGTATGAAGGAAGCTGAGGCTATGGGCGAAGAGAGCAGTGATGTACTGTCAGTGGAAAAAAATATTTTAAAAAAGAAACAAGAAGCGACCAATTCTTTGGTTTTATAATGTAATGTTTTGTCTCTGTACTGAATACATTCTCCAAAATTCAAGCCAGACTTTGCTGTTGAGACAGGAAAAATATAGAATTATTATTTTGAAATAAGCAATGCAAGTGGTCCATCAAGGAAATATTATATCAATAATATTTTATTATTGTTTATTGTTTATTGTTTATTGTTTGTTTATTTTATATTATTGTTTTCAGTCAGCATCTCTTGGTGGGGCAGCTCATCTTGTCAATTTCTGTGGAACTGACACTGTAGCAGGAATGGTTTTAGCAAGGTAAAGTTTTAAACAAGACAGTGGTTTCGATCTGCAAAATTTTAAAGTTGTCTTGTATGACCAAATGACTGTGAATATGGATCCTTATAATTTTAATTAGCTTTAATAGCCATTGTTGTTTGCAGAATTGAGTTTACTCTAGAGATTACCAAATTATATACCGTAAATGGTCTATTAAGCTACCCGGGGGCATTTTATTTAAATAGAGCATTTGTGGTACCTGTGTCAATCAAGGACAAGGCTCACAAATATAATAATTATATTTTCAGGAATTATTATGGCTGTGAAATTGCTGGTTTCTCAATCCCTGCGGCTGAACATAGGTACATTGTTTTAAATAATAATTTATAGCTTTTAAATGAAAGTCTCTATTCAATGTTTCCTCTGACTTTACGTGTAGTAATTATAAATGTGTTTGATTGTTTAAGCTATGTTTTGTGCTCAAAGTTTTGTACTTTGATGGAAATATTATATTTAATTCTGAATAGCACAATTACAACCTGGGGAAAAGAAGGAGAGAAAGAAGCATTTGAGAACATGTTAAAGCAGGTGTGTTGTTTGTAACCTTAGTAGTAATATCTGCTGTTCATTTATTCTGACATTAGCAAAACCACCTTCAAGTCCACAGAGAAAGTTTTAGGATTGAATATGCAGCATTAAGTTTCCGATCAATAAAGAAGTACACAAGTTAAATTAAACATGCAAAGGTCGCACAAAATATCAAGGTGAAGGGGCAAGAACCAATACAGTCACACCTCTATTAAGCGACCCTACTATTAAGCAGTCACCCTCTATTAAGTGGTCACTTAACAAATCTCCGGAATTGAATCGCTGACCCCATACTTACTGTAAACTTGACCTCTTTTGAAGGAGCTACGTCACAACGTTTTATGTAATTTTTGTGAAGTGCAAAATCACCTTCAAATTGAATAATAGTTTACTTGGGTATAAAAACACCAAAGAGGTGATAATAAACCAAACGGGAACATGGATGGTTGAGGATGGAGAAGATTAAGACAGATTGAGAATGACAAACTTGAAGAAATTGGCCAATTTTTTCAAGATGCGCCTTCCGTGACATATAGCCCCATTAAGTGGTCACCTCTATTAAGTGGTCAGTTGGCTTCCCCAAGGGTGACTGCTTAATAGCGTTTTGACTGTGGTTACCAGTTGAAACAGGTAGCAGTGTTCCAGATAAGAGAGGGGTCTCGGGTCAAAAACCTGACAAAGCTGTCTTCCTGACCTGACAAATCAAATGGCTAACTTGAGAAGATTTAGAGAGACCCACAACCTGTTGACCCCTTAAAATTATTCATTGACTCCCTGCCTTTGAAAGTTAAGTGGAACACTGAGGTAGGAACCAATAGAGAAAACCGAGGAAGTGAGAGAAGTGGGGAAATCAGTTTGCGATGTTAGCTTGTGGGAGCTGCGAAGAGAGGGTTGGAAAGGGGAGTGAAGGGTCCCCACCCCACCATTTAAGAACTTCAAGATAAATGGATTCTTGGGAAAATATGTCATTGATCAGTTGAATTATTGGTTTGTTGGATTTCTTTAGTTTCCAACTGGGCTGGTTGCTTGTGTCAGCGACAGCTACAACATTTGGTGAGTTGTTTATTCTAATAATAAATTATTGAAATTGTTATTTTATCATCCTGTTTTTACTTACTGTTGCACTCGTCTCATCTGTCCTAAATGTAAAGATGTTGAATGTGTAAATAAGTATGCAAGGAAATGTATCTTGGTATACATGTCAAGTTAACCCAGACCTTTGACTCCCAAAAGCTGCTGAAAATCTTAATCCTAAAATTCATTTTAAACTACAATTATTATACATTTTTGATGTTGCAAAAATTGTGTGTAGTAATGTACTTATTATAATTAACGTTCTCTTAATGTGTTATTTACTATAGGGAGGCCTGTGAAAAGTATTGGGGAGAAGACTTGAAAGATCTAGTTGTAGATAGGGGAAAAAACAACAAAGGCAAGAGAACTGGTCTACAGTGTTATATGAGGTTGATTACTTGTCTAATTCAGAGTATTTATAAATGTAAACACGTCGCTTCGAGTCATAGCAACCGTGTTATACCACTGCATCATTCCTGAAATACTTTGAAATACCACTATTACGTCAGAATAGTTCTGTCATCAGCCAATCAAATGTCCCAAATTTCTGAGCCTATATTGTAAATACTAGTTAGCTTACCGGTATATTTATTAAACAGAACCTGTTTTAGCTGCAAAGAGAGGACAACTTCCTCTGCCTCATTAGTAGTTCATGCATTTAATAAAATTGCACACAACCCGAACATTATTGAGCACACAGCTGCAGTGTGCTGTTTTTGTTTGATCTGCCTTCTTGTTATTTCTCCTGACTGATTTCTTTTGATTTTTATTTGCATCTTAGGTGTACTTGTTATTCGTCCAGACTCAGGAAATCCTCCTGAAGTTGTGGTAAAAGTTTTAAATATCTTGGGTAAGTAAGTGAGCAACCGAACAGAGTGTTGGCATCATATTTCAATTTTTAATGTGTTTTTTCAAATGTCATTACAAATAAATTTCATTCTAATAATGCAATCAGGGGCAATTGTTTGTGTAAACCAATTTCTCTTTCAGCTTGAACACAGTGGCAACAATGTGCTAACTAATCGTGTATACAAAATTCCTTGTATCTTACAGGTCGGAAGTTTGGAAGCGAGAAAAACTCTAAAGGATTCCATTTGCTGCCCCCTTATCTCAGAATAATCCAAGTGAGAAAAAAAGCATTTCATTTCTCTAATTTTTTTTATGGACGTTGATGTTTGCAGGATGGATAAGTTTTTTATTGGTGAAGTAGTGGAAAACAATAATAATAATAATAATTTATTAATAATTTATTACTTATTCGGCGCAAATATCTATATGAATATATTCAAATGCGCCTTACAAATTACATTAAAATAATAGTAAAAATAATAAATCTAATATAATAAAACTATCCAAACCATATCTAATATATAGGCTAAAAACTAGTAGTAATCATAGATTATAGTGCGTCTCCTTATCCCGTGGCACCTCGTCTTGACCCTAGTACCTCAGTTTCATGAATTAATTCAGCCACTGTTTAAAGGGCTATGTCGCGAGATATGTCACGCAGGCAAAAACGTCGGGCCGACATCAAACAAATTCACGCTATCGCCGTGGGATTGGGCAAAATTATTAAATCCTGCCGTGCTGTGTACTCCGAAAGGTCTCAGATTTTTCCGACATTTAAATAGTATATTTGTCTTGATTTCATTTCGGTTATTTCTCCGATTCTGAAATCATACTCCTCAGTACATGTACTAATACCGGAACCGGAAATGAGAAATTTCTGAGAAGGCCCGAAAAAGTGCTCCCGTGATAAACTTCTTGGACAACGCGAAATCGACGATTAAGTCACGCAACATTCAAGGTGAATTTCGCAGGATTTTCGGATAAAATTACAACTACCAGTTGCAAGTAAGACACAAGACTATTGAATATAATTCCTTTATTAGCTAGACAAATTTTAGTCTCAAAACTGGCGCAATTTCGAGCAGTCTTTAAAGTTAATCTGCGTTCGCCTGGCGCGGCCGGTCTTCCCAAATCAGGCAGAGAACCACAGCAAAATCAAGATAGAACATTCAAAACATACCCGGCAGAACGGTAGTCTCCTACGCAGCGTTGCGTGACGAGCACTAATAACGGCTGCGTAGGAGACTAGCAGAACGGTAGCGAGGAAAATCCGATAACGTCTTGCTTGATTCCAAAGAGACCCAACAACTTACTTGGTCCGGAGAAGAACCTTCGTCCAATTTTTCCACTGCGTACTTTTAGTAGGCATTGAAATATTGAGCCGTACGATTTCATAATCGGGAAAATATCCGAAACTAAATCAAGACAAATAGATTATTCACATGTGACATTTCAGAACCCCAGCTCAGTCAGGATGATGCCTGATTTCCATGCGCTGGGAATGCTGGATACTATTGTGACGTTTCAAGATGGCGCAGATTTGGTACCGACACTTTTCTCGATTCGTTCCGCCTAGACGACGCGCTAAGCATGCTGGATACTGTTGTGACGTTTCAAGATGGCGCAGATTTGGTACCGACACTTTTCTCGATTCGTTCCGCCTAGCCGACAAGATTAGGAAACGTCTCCTTCGTCGACGCAATTACACAGAGTCAAAATATAAAATTCTAAAAATAACAAGCATACGCTTTCCTAAAAAGATGAGTTTTCACTAAGGACTTAAAAACGTCCATTGTCTTAGCATTTCTAATGTGATTTGGGAGACCGTTCCACAGTCCCGGAGACGCAATGCAAGTGGAGGTTTGACAATTGCAAGCAATGTTATTCCTTTTTCTTTTTCATTTTGTATACATTTGTTGTGCAGGGTGATGGAATCAGTTATGAAACCTTGACTGACATTTTGGAGAATATGAAGAAACACAAATGGAGTGCCGACAATATAGCATTTGGAAGTGGAGGTTTGTACGACTGTCTGAAAGTGGCTGCAATGAAATTTGATGGTTGTTAGTAATTGCACATTCAAAATGTGGTGGGCAAATAAGTCACAGGACTGTCACAAATTTTTTAAGTAGCCAGGAGAAATGAAAAAAATAAATAAATAACAGGGTAGTAGCATTGCCTTGTTTGTCTGTGGAAGTAGCCGGGGCTCAGAAGTGTAGTAGTTATGTCACCATAGGTTCTTCACGACCACTGTCTAGTTAGCCATTTTGTTTATTAATCATCCTTGGGTATGATAAGACTGTTTTTCTCTCTTTAGGGGCACTACTTCAGAAAATGGATCGTGATACACAGAAGTGTGCCTACAAGTGTTGCTTTGCTGTCATAAATGACAAACCGGTAAGTTACGGCTTTGAATCTTGGTGTGAAATGTGTTTTTGAGCATTGTAGTGGTTTTGTCATTTCAATAGAAAGCAGAGTCAATATCCCTTAAGTAGCAATCATCTATAACATTATATTTTCAGGCTTTCACGTACAAGACTTCAAATAAGTGACCAACTCTCTTAGGTTAATCTTGTCCTCTGACGATACAGTTAGTAGCCTGGGGTGACTGTGCGCTGAGCACTAGTCTGTAAGAATGCAGCTCTGGTTTGTAAATGTTATTGGGACATGGCAGTTGTTGTTGTATTTTTCACTTTCTCAGAAGTTTCTTGGTGTTGTGGAAGTTGTGATCACCAAATGACATAACACGAAAGATTCAAAATACACGGAACAATACCAACACCACAACTTATCAACAAGTATAAATAATTTCTGTAACACCAAGAAATGCACTCTCTTGCTCCAGGTCAACGTTTTCAAGCAGCCTATCACTGACTCATCAAAGAATTCCAAGAAAGGGTTGCTGTCCCTTGAACTGGATGAAATGGGCAAGTATGTAACAATTGAAGAAGGACAAGGCAATGCAGATAAGGTAATCTTTGCTGGGCTTTTGGGGTTCATATGTTTGTAATCCTGATGGAAGAGTTGTTGAATTTTAGAAAAATAAACTACAATTACCATGTCAAAAATAGTTATATTCTTACTTCTACTACAAATATTTTTAAAACATCATCTCCCCACCCCCTCCCCTATTCATTGGAATGTTGCACTGTTAGTCAGGGGGGTGGGAGTGGGGGAAGCGGAGGTTGGGGTTTGTTTGTCCATGGTACCAAAATATGCATCTTAAAATGAGTGTCTTGTCATGGATTGAAGGTTGTGGATTTTTTTTTGCCTAAATTGGTTGATTCTGATGGTTGAAAAGTGAAGTTGTTTAGAGACGTTTGTGTAATTCATCAAATTAGTGTCACTGATCTCCATTTTCTCCGTGGGCAGGATCTTCTCGAGACTGTATTTGAAGATGGAGTTCTTATCAAGGAATACACTTTTGCGCAAGTCAGAGCGAATGCCGAGATTCCACTGGTGAAAGAAGCAAATTTAAAATGAAAGGCTCGAGGAAATAGACCCCCGATGAATTATCTGTGTATTGTAGGTATATGTGTCACACGCACAATTGAAATGAAAGAGAGGTTATGAGGAAGAAAAGGAGGGGTATGTGTTGCTCAGAACCTGGATGGATGAGGCTGCGGCCTATCATGTGTTACCAGTCAGCGGGGCGAGGCTGGTACCAGAGAGTGGCACATAACCACCACGAAGCGCGGCCGTTCTGAGGAGCTTGTATCTTTTCCAAGCTCCTAGACTGTTGCACCGGCTAGCAGGCTACCCCATAGTAGATTTTTTACCTGCATCAATATTTTCCTATATCAGAACACATGACTGTTTCCCTGAACCATTGCTGCCTTTGTTTTTCGTCAAGATTATGTCGTTATGGAAATAGAGTTTTCAGTTGAGTTTGAGTGTCGGAAAACCAAAACCAAAGTCTGGCCAATCACAACAGCGGCAGACAATCCAATGAACCAATCAGAACTCGAAGCAAATACATGTAGCCGGCGCCAAGCGCGGGAAAGCGCGTGCGAGCAAGTCACGATTGGTTTTGGTTTTACTTCTGATTGGTTGATAAAGTGGCGCGAGATTTTTTAGCCAATCACAAAGCATAGCAAATCCAAAGCAATCGCGAAATAACTTTCAACAACCAATAAAAATTTGAAATGGGAAAATAGTGAGGCAGGTTAAAAATATCCTGAAATGATTCTCACTTAGACTCTAACAAGCGTAGACTCGCTCTCAGACGTGCACTAAGAACTGTAGGGTCATGGGCATAACTGTTAGGCCCCGTCCACACTTATCCGTTTTCGTTTTCGCTTCCCGTCCACATGTATCCGATGAAAACGGTTACCGAAAACGGAAACTTTTGAAAACGCTTTCCAAAGTGGAAACTTTTGCAAACGGTGTTTTCGCGTTCTCTTGTGGACACCTGAAAACGGAACTTTTCGAAAACGATGACGTCAAGAGGTCGAATTCAGTCCACTACGCATGCGTTTGCTTCATCTGTCCAAACAAAACAGTCGCTCTTTCGTTGAGTTTTCGACATTTTCGAATGCTGTTTTTAAAGGAACGCGATAAAAAGCGATGAAAAGCCACAAACAACTCGCAGGCTTGGTTAAACTCAGTGGTGCGCATGCTCTTTAGAGGCATTTGAAGCGTTTTCAGTCGTTTTTGCGTATACGTGTGGACAGGCAAAAACGATTCGAAAACGCTACGTGAGGACGGAGAGATTTTGAAAAACGGAAAGAAACGTTTGCGTTTTCAAACGAAAACGGATACGTGTGGACGGGGCCTTATTACTCAAATAGATTCACTTTCACTCAGTCACTTTTATTTACATTTCTTACATAATACATATTAGAGAAAAAAAAATCCCCAAACTACTTGTTGTGTTTTGCTTTGTAGATTCCTTTTATCCAATTTAGTTGTATATTTGGTGGCATTTGCCAATATAGCATAGAAGTTAGATAAGTCACATAGTGTTAGGAGTATAAATTGAGTTGATAATAATGAATAATCTTGTTACCCTATGCAATAATAATAATAAAAAAAATGTCTAGTTGTATATTGTTTGTTACATGTGTGTTTGCTTCTCTGGCAAAAGAACTTTTCAGCATGACATTCAATTTTCTTATCAATTTCAGATTCTGAATTTCTTACTATGAATATGAATATATGAAAATCATATATATAGGTGAACTGCGGATAAAACGTAAGTGAAATTTGTAATCCTTGCAGTAGAAAAACCAACCTAAAAAAATGCAGGCTTGAACGGGATTCGAACCCATGACCTTGTGTTACCGATGCAATGCTCTATTCACTGAGCTATCAAGCCACATGGATAGATAGTCAATTGTGAGTTTGTAATAACCCGATGATAGTGAAATATATGAATATGAAAACTATGTATGGAACTGCTGATTTATTGCAAATTAAAGACAAATTTCTTTGCTAAGAGTCAATTATTATACATGGGGTGTCCGCTTACGAGAGAGCGTAAACAAAAGGCAAATACAATTTTCATTTTCAAAAGTGTCCGCGTCCGCTTACGAGAGAGTGTCCGCTTAAGGGAATGTGTAAATACAGAGTTTGACTCGGAGGTAAAACGGGGATTTGAAAAGGCGTCCGTAAGTAGAGCTGCCCGCTTACGAGAGTGTCCGTTAGCGGAGAGTTTCGAGAGAGTTGACTGTACCTTACTAGTCATTGAGGGCGAAGAGGCGGACGTAGGACGCGAATGAACAAAAATGCAGGCTTCGCTGTGTATACACTCAGCAAAGGCAAACAATTGTAGATATCAGTGTTAGTTAACATACTCTGAGCCGAGACAGGATGTTCTTATTTGTTGACCATTTCAGCCTGAAAACGTTCTAAACAGTAACACTAACGTTTTTACTGTTATCGTCCTTAATTATATAGTGAATAAGTGGCAAAGGACTGCGAACGAAAATGCTGTTGGTTATAGCTATCCGAGCACGAAAAAGGAAACCTTTTTACCCCCTTTTTACACCGAGATATTTTCAGCTTCTTTTGGTTTGTGTTGGTTGTCCTGTGGTTTACATGCAGTAAAATTTGAGATTTTTTGGTAGACGGTCTTCCAAATGGCCGCCCCTATTGGTTTTTTCAGGGGCTCATTTCCGCCAGAAGTTCCTTCGAACGCGTCTCCATGATCTCCGATTACTGCTAGTTTTATGAAATTATTTAAGCATGAATGATTTAAGGACGTTCACGGTAAAGTGTGAAAATACAACATAAACTTGTTAACTGACAACGTGTTTTGTAAGAAAGCCTGATTAAATGTAATTTTGTTATTGTTGTTGTTCCAAATTTTTATGTGAACTACCTATAATTGTTGGTAAAACATCGAAGTGCCAGCTCAACTAACAGATACAGTGCTTTACGCCTTTCGCTGTAAAAGCTTTTATTATAAGATTATAATCTGGTCCAATTTAAGGTCTTTAAAGTCTTGTATCCAATTTAAGGTTTCTGTACGGTACTATCTAATACATCACTAACACAAACCAGTTTCAAAACATTCTAGCTGAGCACCCAACAATTCGTTCAATAATTTTGGGTGAAAGCCAAGAGAAAGCCTAAGTCTACAGCCTCAAGCTGAGATTTTTTCTGTCAGTTCAAAGTCCTTTAAACTTGCTGGAAACTACTCTCGGAAGACTAGAAAGACTCTAGAAATGCTATTTCAAAGACCCTATATGTAAAAAAAATCCCGGGGGCATGTCCCCGACGGGACCCGCCTAGAAACTAGCGCCCAAAATTAATTATTTTTTACGGTGACCGTGCTACGCCGAACATGTTCTATTGTCTGGTATTTTGAGGCACAATTGAACTTTACTTTAAAAGGCATTCTCAAATCAATCTCAACATGATTATGAAGATGAACGAGGAACTATGGCCAAAGCACTTGGCCTGTGTGCGGTTGCGAACAAGAGAACAAGGGCTCAATTAAGGTTAAGGCAGTTAAGGTTTTTGTAAACATATAAACGACAAACTGCAAGGCTGATATGACTACGTAAAAAGGTAGATTTTGCGAGACACCATTGTGACATCTTGGGACGGCTTGTTCCCCGCAACACTTGATGTGGCACGCGTGATGCGTGGTTCCAAGGTACGGAACTTGATATTGTGTACGGGTCATTGTGCAATCTATTTACGACTGCTTTCTTGTAGTTGTTCTTAGTTTGTTACAAGCTACACCGCGCTGACGAGCCCCAATACAAGGGCGAAACAGCTGTCCGCGGTTGCTACCCTGCTTTATCGGTTTCTGTCGCATTGATGTCTCGCAAAATCTACCTTTTTACGTAGTCATATCAGCCTTGCAGTTTGTCGTTTATGTTTGTTTATTTTTTGGCTGATAAGGTCTTTCGTAGATCCTACGTATCGTTTACAGCATTATCGTTTGCGGTCCTTTGCAGATTTTAGTTCTATTTTCATAAGGTTTTTGTATACTGCCTTGCTGGCTGAAACAATGGATAATTTTTCGAAGTTAAAGGATTATAAAGAGCTTGAAACTTAATTACAAAAAATTAAGAACAACTAAATTAACCTAACGTTGTTTCGTATTCACGAGATGTCTTTCAGAGCCCTTTGATTTCGCCGGGCCTCGCCTCGCCCGACATGCGATGAGAAGCGTGATGAACTGGAAACGAGCGAAGCCAGCGGCTACGAAGGTCGCTCAATGTCAAGTATGGAAAAGGACGAGTACTGGAACAAAAAATACGAAAACTTGGAGGATCTTCTGTATTTTTATAAAGAAGCGGCTTCGGATTACGACAAGGTAAACAGCGCGGATGGCGCTGATAAATAGAGGATATTTATAAGGTTAACAGAGTTGCGAGAAGATATGAATTATATGCATGTTCGAGTTGTAAGAATAATAATACGCGATGAGAGTACGTCAACAGCTAACATCTATGTTCTTTTTATCATCTGGGCGGGAGTTTTTTCGTTTATCTTCACAGGTTTATTGTTTCATTGAAGTTGTCGAAGCGATTATTCCCCTTTAAATCTGTCTTCAACTGACTGCAAAATCGCTCCAAAGATCCCTTTGTTACGTTTTTCATCCAAAGAACATTTTGAGTGTTTTCACATGACGTCATAAAAAATAAAAAATCTAAAGTATACATCTTACAAAGCTGTTTCTAACATGGTATGTAGATACTAGTGTTATAACCTTTCACGAAAAGTTTCAGGTTTTAACGATGTTTCGTTTTCGATTTATAAAGGTTGTAAATGTGTCACGCAATTCGTCACGCTATTGAAAATAACCAAAATTGAACTAGTTGAAACATAGATGCTTATAAGCCGATTCCATGCCTCTTATAGTGAATACAATATTTTGTGATGAGCTTTTTGGTGTTATTAAGACTTTTAAAGTCTTTAAATTATTTGCCGCCATGTTGGTGTCCCTAAGTGGGACACCAAGATGGCCGCTCCATACATTTCTTACTAAAAATGTCTATATTCATTCGCTTATAACTCTTGAACGAAATGCTCTTGCGCTTCAAAATTTGGCCCAGATGTGTAGTTTTAAACTCTCTACAATTCCATAAACATTTTAGAATCGAAAACTGCTTCTGCATTTTGATATGACGTCAGTGAAAACACTCTATAGAGGTTACTTTACGGTTGGTGAGCGCGTACGATTTTTATTCACGAGTTGGGAAGAATCACAAACTCGCTCGCAAAGCCTCGCTCGTTCGTTTTTGATTCTTCCCAACTCGCGAATAAAAATCGTACAAGCGAACGAACAGTGAAGTAATTTGGGTTAGGGTAAATATAATACAAAATGAAAACAGTTTATTTCTTTTAATTTTTTTTTTTAAGTCAATGAGCTTTTTCAGTTAAACAAAGATCAAGCACCAAACACCTTGGTAACTCAGTCTAGTAAGGTGTTATCATACAGTCTATGTAAGACGTAATAACATGATACTTCATGACTCTGGAATAAAAAAAATATTTGTAAATGAATGTGAAGTCCAACGAGCATTTTCCGGTCCAGAAAGACACCCTGTTCAAGACGCTAAATAGTGAAATTGTATACCCTGTTTAAGACACAAGACCCCTAAAACTATACTTTGTTGGGCGGCACATACCTGTTTAGGCCAAATAAGTGAGTGCCCTCACGCCCCCTCCCCCCCCCCCCCCACCCCCCGGAGGATCATATTCCAAACATTTTCTGATCCCCCTGAAAATTATTGTCCTTCCCCCATTTTCCTGGCTTACTGATCATTTTTTTTAGCAATGTCTTATTTTCCTGGCCTGCTAGTCATTACTTTGAACAATCATTAACAATAGACCAATTCCGATATATTAAAATCCATACTTGGCTCCGAGGCTTAAGGGAATAAAACAAAAGAAATCAATTGAGGTTCAGGGATGAATAATTTATTTCTTTTGTTTTATTCCCCTAAGCCTCGGAGCCAAGTATGAATTTTAATATATCGGAATTGGTCTATTAACAACTACCATCGACGTCCATGCACTATTTAATCTTTCTTCTAGAAAAATATGTTTTCATGTAGAATCCATATTTGGGATGGCACCCAGCCTGGGGGGGATACTCCCCAAAAATTTGGGTTGGATTGTGTGGTGCGCTTTTTGAAACCCTTACCCTATTTTAGACCAAAATGGCTCAAAAACCATACCCTTTTACGCTGCATATACCTGTGAAGTTTATATAACTGGGTATCCCCCTCCCCATTGTTCTCCTGCCTCTGCTCCTGGTCCATATTTACCTGGAAATCACTGCAAGTACTGAAAAGTAACATCAATCATGGTAGACCTGAATCATAAAAACTATTAGCCCATGAGGTCACTAGTTGGGTAATAACTTCCATAGTCAATCAGTTGCCTTCTTTCAACTTTGCAGGTTGTTAAAGTCCACAGAGGCTATATTGGCCCGGAAACTTCAGCTGAAGCGTTTGTGAGTACCTTAAAACAGTACAAGTTCTCTGAAGATTCTAAAATCCTAGATGTTGGAGCCGGAACAGGTCTGGTTGGAGAAGAACTGCACAAAAGGAAATTCACCAACATAGATGCCTTAGATGCGTCACAAGCTCTCCTTGACGAAGCCGGGAAGAAGGGAATTTACAATCACCTTTTCGTTGATGTGTTAGGCCCCAAACACTGTTTAAAACTGGCAGATAATACCTACGATGCAGCTATTTGTGTGGGAGTGTTTACGTTAAACCACGTGAAGGCAGAAGGTGCCATGGATGAAATGGCCCGAGTGGTGCGGCCAGGGGGGCTTATCTGTTTCACCATCAGGGAGGATGTCATGTTTGAGGCAGAGTATGGCTACGAGGATAAAATGCAGCAACTATGCCATGATCAAGTCTGGAAACTTGTATCAAACAGTAAGCTACAGTATCACATCAAGAGTAACTTGCTGGAATGCTTTCTGTATATTTATCAAGTTTTATAGCCTGTGTAGCCTTCGTGAGCGTTTTTTTTTTCGTTTTTGTTTCACCCCACATAGCAGGTGAAACAAGAGCTGAAAAAAGGTCGCCCTTGCAGGTTAGGCTACATACTGATGTAAACACCCATGAAAATGTGAATAAAGGGGTCGTATTCTGAACTAACTGTGGTGCTGAGTGAAACCTTAAAATTGGCCACAGCTGTAAAGAGATTCAAAAGCTGATCTCGAGCGCTAGCCCTTCCTCAAAGCTAGGCAAGGAATTGTGGGTTGTGTGTGTGTGTGTTTTTTTTATGGATCAAATGGTTGAGCTACACTATTGGCGGTGCATGAGCGAAACAGGGAAGAGACTTGGTGACCATTTCCAGGAATATATATGATAGGTTGAAGGAAACCAGTGACTCAACACTATATATAATAATGTCCCCAATCGTTTTAAACAACACATGGCGATCTGCGACCTTTCCCTACACCAGGGTAACATGGAAAGCCGTAAACTTTAGAGCAAAATCGACACCCTTAATCCCCACAGAATTAACGAGCGTTTTTTATTCAACCAATTTATTCTTGTTTTTTCATGTTACTGTGTTTCCAGCGACGTTCCACCTTTCGACTTCTCACAAAAGTGTGCCGCGAGAGAGCCTACGAGAAAAAGGGTACATACATCGGCTATGTTGGGGGTCAGAACAATGAAATTTCCCTCCTTTGGGAATAAAACTCCATTGAATAAAATGATTTCTATTGTTACCGACTACCAACATGGCTGCTGTGCAAACAACCTATTCATGGGAGTACCAACAGATTCCCAGGCTACCATCCCATCACTTTCTTTGCTATTTTTGTCCTTGTTCATTATTCTGTGAAAGTCAAAAAAGTATAACGGCATACCATCTTTTTTATACCAAAGTTGCTGTCTGAGAAAAATCAGTCAGTTCCAAGCTCTCAAAAGAACACGTGGGCGTGCACTATTTAATCGCGCGTAACACAATTCGGTCATCTTGTCATGCAATATGCGGCCGATATGCAAATATAAGTCAGCTGTTTGCGTTTAGCATGCGCGCGTTGGGTTAATGATTGTTTTGTCCGGTATATTATTGTTCGAAGATAAATAACCTTTATTAAAACTTCGATCAAGCAAATGAGTCCGTAAAATCTTCCTTCCGATCCTGGAGGGAATTTTCAAATCGACATTTCAGAGAGATTGTAGTGGCGAAAATGAAACTTGATTGTGAGAAATATCCGCCACAAACTACGTGTTTTCGTGTGATAAGCTCATGGGGGCTGCGGAGAGTAGCACGGAGGAATCTGGTGTCATAAGATTTGTTGATTCTGTAAATATACGGCACGAAAAAGAATCCACAAGCCATGGACAAGAACATACATGCGATGATTTTGTCCCCGAAGGAAAAGGTAACGCAAGATTCTTTAATGCATTATTACAAAATTCGTCGTATTTCGCAACCGATTTCACGTGTTTAGTTATGTATTGTCCAGCTATTCAAGCTGAAATTGCACTCTTTTAAACAGCCAAATAATGGGTAAGTAATGCGGGAAAAATTGTAAAGGAAGCGCCCAGAACGATTAGAAAGAATCCAAAAGGTAAACTTTAATACTGAACACTACTTCCACAACATCTTTACGCGTCTTTTAAATAGACAGCTGCTAAAAGGCCCTTTCTGGATAGTGACCCTAGCTACTTCATTATTTTTTTTTTTTTCGTTTGAAACTATTTACAAAATTATTTTCTTAAAACTGTTTCTATCCCGATCAGCAAAGTTGATCAATTGCTTGTTTAGATGTGAACGAGCTGATTATCACGAGCATCGAAGATCCAAAAGGATTGCGTGACAAGAAGCGTGTCACAATGTCGTCTGCGCGACAGTCTCGCGCGCTGTTACCGATGCAGTTCGTCTGAGAAGCCAAGTTACAAATATTCTTTCTTAACATCTAAATTGCGAGAATGTACACATACTATTAAATATTTTTTATTCGAAAAACGTAAGCCTCTCGTTTCCGGCCGGCCATACCGGTAGGGCTACTATTTTACGATGAAAAGAGAAACGCGAAACGCGTGGAACGTCAAGCGTGGAACCTCGAGGCCGCGCGACCACATTCCGACTTAAACCTGTAAACGGCGTTTTCCTTTCTCAAACCAACACTGCACTTTTTATGTTTTGTGAAGTGAATTCGTGTATAGATTACCCTTCTTATTATTTCAGATGATTAATTTGCCAGATTTCTTGAGTCTCGCTTTATATTTGGCGTTTGTCCCCTCGCACTTGCAATGAGATTGACAAGATCATGGGAGACCGTGCTATTTTCTATGATTTTTTGCAGGAACGTTCTTCTTCCGCAGCAATTATTGTGGAAAGCTATGTGAACAGCGATATTTAGGCAAAAGGCGGGTTTAATTTTGGGCGTGTTAGGCCTAGATTTTTTTTAGGAAGGTTGCAGTTGCATTTTGATCGATTTTGACTACAAAATCGCCTGATTATGGCTATTAACCTCTGCATGCAATTTATATTAAAGAAATAAAAAACGCGCCGAGTGCATTATTGAGTTATATAAGCACGCGGGAAATTTTAAGAACACGAGAGAAGTGCAGAGAAGCACGAGCCAAAGGCGAATGCTTCTCGCACTTCTCGAGTGTTCTTAAAAATTCCCAAGTGCTTATATAACTCAACAATGCACGAGGAACAAGTTTTTTTATTTCTTTTATAAAATAAAAACGGTTATAATGAACCTTACGTCACGCGCGTGCTTTATCGAGTTATAATGAACTCGGTTTAACCAATCATAGCGCGCGCATTTCCTTGAGCATTTTATAATTGCTTATAATGAACACAAGATGTCTTCTCTTCTTCTGTGGGCAGAATGGATATCACATATCCCTAAAACTGATGATTCCCATGGCCTCGCCACAGTTGCCCCAGCAGACACTATGCTGCACGAAGGAACATATGAAGACTTCGAGATTCTCGGAGATACAGCCATCAGACAAAGTTAGAATTATGGCACTTGTTTTCTGATATTGTTACTATTTATTTTAGGAACCACGTGAATGTCCCCAGTAAATGCAGGTCAGACGTTTATCAGGCGTTACACAGATTAACCAGCAAATTTAAGCTGGCTAATTAAAAAAAGACGAATGGTCAACAATCAATGCCTGAACACCAATGCAAGCCTGCGCAGCGGAGGATTTCTCGCGCGGCCTGCGTGAGCGAAATTTCGAGGACGCGTGCGCGGTGGGTAAATAAACCGGTGCCTAGCTGCTACGATGGAGAGATTTCACCCGTCTCCCGTGCTCTTGGAGGGAAACGCCTGCTTCGCGTGCTATTGAGCAACTCAATATCAGATTGTAATTATTTGGAGGCCTGACCGTGCAACTAAATCTCGGATTCTGTTAACTGACAGGCAAGCCTGTTCCAGGCGTTCAGATAGTGGGAAAAGCGCGAATGGTTGGGGAACGCGCGAAGAAAAGCGAGCGAAAAAAAGCGGGGAGATTGGGGAGAGGAAGCGAGAGAACTCGTCTCCCCGCATTTTTTTTCGCTCGCTTTTCTTCGCGCCTTCCCCAACTATTAGCGCTTTTACCACTATCTGAACGCCTGGAACAGGATACTGACAGGCGAACATGACTGACGGACTGATTGGATGGCTACCCGACGAACTGACTGACTGACACTGGCCGAAAATAATATCGGCTGGGTCATACTGGCGGACTTCCTATTTCATAACAACTGGTCCTCCTTTATTTATTGTCGTTTTTAGCTGTTTTTCATAGTTCTCCCTGTCTAATGGAAAGCGTTAACTTGAGGAAACATTGTTGTGAAAACATTTATGATTTTTATTGGCTCCCACAATTATTTTTTTCGCTTGTGCCCACAAGCATCTTTTGCTCTGGAAGAAAAAATTATTCCACGAAGCAAATTTGAATTTTTGCAGGAACTTTCTTCTTCTGTGGCAAATATTGGGGTAACTATGAGCCACATTTCTGCAACAACAGATTTCCTCTTTTGCGCCGGCACGCGTTTATAAATTTTTACCGTACTCACCACGATTCGCAAACTAAGTGCTGTCTCCGAACAGCTTAACTACCAGTTGTATAAGTTGTATGCATTGTGATAGTAATGAATGTTTTTTATCTCCTTACAAAAACTGTGTTACTATTCTTGTCCGACCAGCAAGTAATCATACAGAATTTGAGATAGCAGGGAGCCAACCAGCTCCTAATATAGACGAAAGCCAATCTCCTGTGGAGGAAGGAATGAAGTACTTCAAACCCCCTAAGATTAGGAGGACACTTATCAAGAAAAAAGGAAATGAACTCCAAGGTAAGGCAATGAAAGGCCTTAAGCTTCAGTTAAGAACTTGAAACCGTGTCAGCAAAGGTGATAAAGATTTTATTAAAGAAATCAACGACCAGCATATACATACATACATACATACATACACACACACACACACATACATACATACATACATACATACATACATACACACACACATACATACATACATACATACATACATACATACATACATACATACATACATACATACATACATCTGTATGGCCAGTGATGATTCAACCTCGTTTTCTGGGTCTCTCATACCCTAATCCTACATAACTATTTGGCTTCAGTATTGAAGTTGACCAATCAGCAGTCCAGAATATTATTTTACTGTTATAGCGCGAAAGCGTGCGTGATATCGCCTATTAGTAAATTTTTACCTCTCGATAATGATTTTCTAGATTTCTGATTGGTCCAACCGCTACCGATCTGAGTCGTTATTGGTTAATTTGCCCAAATATGGAAAAATGATGACGAATTACGCGAAAAAAAAAACCGTCGCGGAAAAAAATGGCGACATTCGGGGAGCACGTTGTGCACGTGCACGTGCACGTGGCCGGCAAATCTTTCCTCGATTTCCACAATTCTAATGTTCAAATCCATAACCATTTCGGCTAGTCCGATTAAAACCTATTTTTGAAGGAAACTACTTTTGAAAGAAACATTCTTCTCGATCTCGCCGCTTGTTAGCATTTACTCGCTTTCGATTTGCGAAGCGGTCATGTGACACTTGTTCACTGACGTGACAGTCATGTATTTTTTTGAAACGGAAATTTTTTTTTTCCAATTTCCAGTTATTTGAGTGTTTGAAAATTTACTAAAACAGTTATTCATCACGGCCTCGCCGAATATGAGCTCTGATATACAACCAACTCGGCGCGGCGCCTCGTTGGTTATATTCGGCTCGTCCTCGATGAATAACTGTTAAATACTTAGTCGACGAGGCCGTAGGCCGAGTCGGCTAAAACTAGGCGATATCACGCAAGCTTGAGCGCTATAATAGTTTTATAATTCAACACATTGATAACAAAGCACAGTTTGAAGAAAAAATATCGCCGACAAGCCTTTTATTTAAAAAAGCTTACATATATTTTACCGCGCGAAACTTGCAACATCACACAGTTCATGAATGAAAGTGGCGCCTTTGTCAATATTGCGCTAGTTTGAACACTATAACTGTTTTATAATTCAACACATTGATAAGCTTAACAAATCACAGTTTCGAGAAAAAATTCATTGAGATAAACAACCTTTCATTAAGTAAAAACAGAAACTCATAAGTGGGTTGAAACGTGCAACTGTCTCTTGTACGCTTCAAAACAAGCTTCCGATTATTCAATAGACCGGTTCCGATATATTAAAATTCATACTTGGCTCCGAGGCTTGGGGGAATAAAACAAAAGAAATGAATAATTCAACGCTGAACCTCAATGTCATTTATTTTGTTTTATTCCCCCAAGCCTCGGAGCCAAGTATGAATTTTAATATATCGGAAGTGGTCTATTTGCTAAGAACTTGTTGCAGCCATATTTGGAAAATCAAGATAAAAATATTAACCAATAAATTCGCTAGAACAACTTTCTTCCAATCTCGAGGGACCGAGGGGTTTCCAAATATGGTACTAAGCAAAAAATGAATATTCGGAAGCTGTGAATGCGCGTTACACGTTTCAACCTACTTATGGGTTTCTGGTAAAAAGGCTAACAATAATATTTTACCTCGCACCATTTCTTAAACAAGAAGCAGCGAATGCCGAAACGTTTGCCAAGCTAAAATTAATTTAGCGTACACAATCAGTTGAGAGTTTCTACGAAGAGCTTTCGTCTACTCAAAGAACGGGACAGAGTAGTGACTACAAAAATTAAAACACAGTAAAATGGCATAGAATGTCTTAGTTACAAGTGTTTCGTATCTTAAAAAGTTCAATTCAGAATCAAAACAAATTGAACAAACACACGGCTACGAACCTAAACATAGCGGCGAAAAGTCGGAAAGAACTGCAGCGTGGACAGTATGTCTTACAAAAATTCACAGCTAAAGGATACAAGAAACGGTTAAAACATCGTACCTGTAGTTGATTTGGCTCTTTAGTCCCTTCCATCAGCACCAAATTTTCAAACATCGAAGTACGAGCTGCCGTCGATCATTCTGATCACTGTTGTTTACAAACTTGGAATGCTCGTTTCTTAGCTCCTACAGCCTTAATGACGAGATCAGAAACTTTTCTGAGGAAACATCAAGTCTATATCATATCCCAGAGATGATTACCAAAGGAATTTTACGAAAATTATGTCCTTCATTCACTCCTTGTCGAGCGGTTAAACTTTGAACCAGTTTTCATTCAGCTACGCCAAGAAACACTGCGACCGCGACAACGCGAAAATTTCGCGCCTTTTTTGTCCAATCATGTGAACAGTATTTTTCTCTTTTCTTTTCTTCTCTTTTTTTCTTTCTTTTCCCTTTTTTAACTAATAGTTCACGCACTTTTTCGCCAAAAAACACGAAATTGCAGGCAGCAGTCATTTTCACTTTCCTTCAAAATGCGGAATTTACCGCCATCGCTGGTTATACGTCATGTAGACATAACGTATATCGATAACGTTGTGACCATATTTGGGCAGTGTATCAATGTGTTGAATTATAAATTACTGATTGGCATACCAGACAGACATCCGCGTTCACGTCCAATGCTAATCAGCCAAAAAATGAACAAACATACAAAAAATTGCAAGGACTGATCTGACTACGTAAAAAAGGTTGGCTCTGCGAGACACCAACACGACAGAAACCGATAAAGTAAGGGTTGCAAATGAGAACAGCTGTTTCCTTCTTATTGGAACTTGTCAGCACGTTGAAGCAAACTAAATAGATTACACAATGACCCGTTTGACTGATATCAGGTTTCAGCTGTACATGGTTGCAACCCTACTTTATTGGTTTCTCGCAAAGTCAAGTTTTTTACCTAGTCAGATTATTATTGTATGTTTCAGTATAAATAAACGTTGGCTCACGGGATCAAACGTTAATTCGTGAACCAGCCGGATCTCCGTTTTTCACGTACGGTACTTGTATATAACAACAAGGAAATATAATATTGTCTTGTTTATTTAACTTTAAATTTTCTGTACTCGGGTCACGAGTCTTCGATTACAATTCAACGGCTACGGTAAGGTGTAATTTCGTATGCCATCTGGGCCGGGCGAAACACGTGCAATACTAGTGCTGTAAAAGTTTATAAACCGCTCAGTGTCATTTGCAGGTTCCTCCTGGGCTGGTGCGGACTCCTAGCTTGGTATTTAAAGAAGTCAATTTTCGCGGTTTTTTCTCACTGGAGTTTATTTTTGTGGGATCTTATTTTCGGGAATCGTTGGAAAATCCGCGAAATTCGCGCGAAAACTAGTTCCCGCGAAAATTTCATGTCACACTGTATGTGAAACAGGAAATGCCAGTATTACGGATAGAATTTCTATGACTTGGTCGAAATATCCGACCACTGAGTCACACATTTCGCGCCGAAATGAGAGAACATAAATTCGATCACCTAGCAGAAACTCTATCTGTGCGACCACCACTGTCCCCCCACCACTGCCTGCACTGAAAAAAGAGTACACTGGCTAGCTACCGTAGCCATTGTACTCTTTTTTCAGTGTTGTAACAGTGTTGTTACTGTGTCAGATTCGCTAATATACGTACTGGTTCTTTTACCCTATTTTAAATTCTACCGATTATTCAACTGTTAAATGCTTGAAATTGAATAAAGAATTCTGACAAGCAAGCTAGCCGATTTGAGTCAAAAGGTACTGTTTCAACCGGAATTGTTTATGTCGATGTTTAATGTCGATGTTCCAGATCTGCTTGTACTTCAAACATGGATTCTCCTAAGTAACAGGACAAGATAGTTATGTATGGGAATTAAACCCGACTGACCTTATTTCAAACCGGGCTGAAATCGAAACAATTATATTAAGAGCTCTCTTCGACTTGGCTATTTTAAACTCTCAGCAAAGTGAAAAGATCACAGTCGATGCAATGAACAAGTTTATTACAATCATGTCGAGAAAAGATATTTATTCGTAAAATAAAAATAAAACACTATTTGTTTCTTGTGTCTCTAGTAAACTCCATGTAACTGTAATATCAGTTAAACTAATATGTTAAAAATCTACATAAGATTAAAGATCAAAACGTTTGTCCAACAAGGTACTTATGTTATACCCTTCAAGTTTTTTAGAAAATACATGCCATTATAAAAATATTTAACGGTCTTGCTTCATGATTCCAGTCAAACGTTTTCCTTCCTTTCATCCAGAACGGTCAGAACGCAGTACTCCACCTTTATATTCCTTTCTTGGCCCTAAAACAGGAAAATATGAGATCAAAAGTCAGAAATCAGTATAAAATGCCGGAAATAAATTAAATGCAGACGAAGCTTTTCTCGCGACCGGTCTCGTAAGCGACCACCTCTAGTCATGCTTGAAAAACTAAATATCTTTTGGAAAAGATTTTGAGCAAAAGCCTACCACTTGTAGATCTACGTGATTAGCTTCTGATTCAAGTAAAAAACTGATCGTGTGGTAATAGCCCTCAACTGAATGTGATCAAAGAAATATTGTACCTAACCTGCGATCAGGCGCTCTTTTTTTCGGAGGGAAAGTCGGAAGGGATAATAGGGAGAGGGCATGACCTCGGGGTATATTGTACCATATAATGTTTCGCACTTGTTGTACATATAATGTTTCGAAAACAATCAGAGCGGAAGTAGAATTAAAAGCGTGATCCTGTGTCAAGGGCCCTATTTTCGCAAGCCACAATATGTTAAACATTGGCTGGTTAGGTCTCCCGAATATCCTACGTATACCGTTAGCAGCATTATCGTTTGCGGTCCTTTGCAGATTTCACTTTTATTTACAACAGGTTAGCCTAGCGGTAAAAATAATATAAGCTATTTGAGTATGAAAAGATAGCTTTCATGGCAAAGCAAAATGAAGGTTCTCGTAAGTAAATTTATATCACTACATTTGCGTATAAAATTACCACTGATCGTTATTTACCCCTCCACCACTTACCACCCCCGCCTAAACGAAATTCCCTGCCGCGTTAACACGTAAAATTAAACAGGACATTTCTTTTAAATCTGGAATAATAACTAATTTTTTTCAGTTTCTCTTTGTTGTTAAGATATTCGCGTACTTATCAGGTCGAATATGGTCAGCTACAAAAACTGCCCTAACTGGCTGATGCTAAATCATACATAAAACAAAAAAACAACTAAAACTTTAGTGTTAGGTTTTATAAACGTGGAAGATTTTGTATTAAAATAAACTTAACAAAAAGGATAACTTACTGAATTTGACCGCGTTTCGTCATGTTCTACTGGTTGTTTTTTCTCCTCGGTTCTTCCTTCATTTCTGTCTCTTGCTGCCGGTACAGCAACTCGTTTTACTTGACCATGCTCTTTCGGCTGCGTGGTCTTCCAGTTCACAACTTGCACTCCAAAGTTTCGGATTTTCTTCATCACATAACACAGCACATGTAGAATAACCATTGCAACAGTGCACGCAGCGACCAAGCTGGTAAAATCCTGAATGGACACCATTTCTTGTAAGTTAATGGACGTAAACGGCGGGAATACTCTGACTACAACTATACAGCTAAACAGCTGGGAGGTACTGAAAAAGCAAAAATTCCTACAAAATTAAAATTCCGCTTTTTGTATTCGGCTCATTGAAGCATTGACAAATCAGCAGTCAGCATTAATGGAATACGGGGTCTAATCCGCTTCTTTTAATAACATTTTGCTTGACGCAATAAAAACAAAATTAGATGAGGTTAAATGGTAGCTGAGAATCTGCCAAAATGTTAACTGTCAGCTGGGCCGGCCAAAACACGTACAATACTAGTACCGTAGAAGTTTATAAACCGCTGTCATTTAAAGGCGCTTCCTCCTGGGCTGGTGCGGACTCCTTGGTATTTATAAAATGGAGTAAATTTTAGCGTTTTTTTTTTTCGCTGGAGTTTATTTTCGTGGGATCCTATTTCGCGGATCGTTGGAAAACCAGCGAAATTCGCGCGAAAATCAGATCCCGCGAAATGCACATGGTATGAGAAACAGGAAATACCAGTATTACAGATAGAATTTCTACAACTTGGCAACCTCTTTCCCAAACTTGTTCGAAGGGTTTTTCCCTCAAAGGGAAAAACCTTTCGAACGAGGTTGATAATCTGTAGGTCAAAGAAGGTGCTTAGTCTCGAAAGGAATAATCATGGCGAAAAATTGGGTGACATTTGCCTCTAATTTTTTTAACTCGTCCCCAGACCCCCAATTTGTCCCGTCATTTTGACCTTTAAGTGACCAATGTCAAGTAAAGGCTTATATAAAGTTCAACCGCGCGGTCATCGCTTTTAGCGGTATAACTCATTTTAATAGGCATAATGTCAACATCCACACTCGGTTTTGAAGAGAGTGAGATCTTGTGAACATTTTGGTGGGAAATATGATTTAGTTGGAGCGAAACAAATCCCGCCATTTTGCTATTTTTTCAGTGCACTATGCTTCGACTGAGCCAATTTTGGCTTCTATTAGTCTGTAACTATTCGCATGCCCTACTGTCAATGCATGGCCTGGCAATTTATGAATTACTTTTCGGAAATCCACGCTCGGATTCCATTAATGTGGTTATTATTCTATCTAGAAACGTTAAAAATATTTTAATAACTTTTAAAAAAAGTACCGTCATTTTGACCTTGAAGTGAGCAATTTCGTATAAAGGCTTGTATGGAGTTCGACCGCGCGGTCATCGCTTTAAGCGTTCTAACTCATTTTAACAGGCGCAATGTCAACATCCACACTCGGTTTTGGAAAGATTGGAATCTAGTAAACATTTCGGTGGGAAATTTGCTTTGGTTCGAGCGAAAAAACCTCCGTCATTTTGCACTTTTCAGCCGGAAAGATTTCCGTTTAACCCCATATATTAGTTATGCATACCATTCTTAAAACTAAAACAAAAGCCAAAACAATAGAAATCCAAAAGCAAAACAATAGCGCACACATACATAATTATGAGCAACAGTTCATTTTGGTAACGCGCACGCCCGGAGCAAATGTCTCGTCTGAGGGATCAATATTTTGGAATGTACAAATATCCTCTTTGCTGATAAAATTTAAAGTCTTTGGAACTAACAGTAAACACCGAATTGCAAAATCTTAACGATTGGTTAATATCCAACAAGTTAACTCTAAACGTTGCCAAAACTAACTTCGTTATCTTTCATCCTTACAAAAAAAAGAATTACTTACCGGCTGAAACTGTACATTTTTTATAACGAGAAGGGAAAAAATGTTGCTCTTGAATCTAAAAACTATATTAAATATCTTGGTGTATTGGTTGACAATAATATTTCTTGGAAATACCATGCTGACGCTATCACGACAAAAATCAGTAAAACTGTAGGACTTATCTCCTTGTTATACGACATTTCTTACCTCGTTTTGTTTTACTTCATGTTTATCGAACATTAATTCAACCTTTTATAAGCTATGGTCTTGCTGTCTGGGGTCAGGCATGCAAGACTCATCTAAACTAGTAGTTTCCATTGGAAAGTGAACTGCTGCGAGTAAAGCTTATGCAGAAGAAGAGTTGTTTAGGGCTATCTCGTTAATTGCGCGTACTTTAGATAGTGAACAGATGAGCGACGTGACCTACTTGGCTATTCGAGCGGCCACGAGTCCCAAGTGCATTTGTTACGCAAAATTCATGTGTAAAATTCTTTCTGAACTTTATGTTTACTAATTGTTAAAATAAATCTTGAATGAAATTAAATATAATATTCGAAGTTAAAGACAGCAGGGAAAGTTATATAGCGGAAAAACAAATGTTACATAGTTAAGGTGGCTCCAAGTAGTTTTTTTTCGGCCACACTTCCATTTTTGAATGCGCTTATACATAATCTTACTTTAGCTCAATGAATCTGAATTTCATACCAGATGCTAGGCTTGGATGATAGTTTTGGACGATGCTCTTTCTATGCTAATCAGCGTTTCCATAGAAATGGTAAACAAACATGGCGAAAAACAGTTTTTCCTAAATATCTTTCGATTTTGGGGCTACCCGCGACAAGCGAATAAATGCGCTATAATCAACACATCGTGGCACACAAAACGGGAAAATTTCAAACAAATTAAACTGTTCGATTTTGAATAAATCGCAAAAACATTTTTTAACAGGTGTTTTTCATGTTTGAAATATAAGCGGTCAAAACATTCCATAGGTCTCACAAATTATCATTAAATTGCCACAGAAAGTTTCCTTAGACTTAAAATATTACTCCCTGCAAATATCTCTGACTAACTCCTCGGCAATAAAGACTCAAGTAGTTTAAGGCCTGGGTCAAGGGCTTTGACCAGGAAAAAACGGTTTACTCGTAATAACTTTTACAAATGGAAAGGAACTGAACAGAAATTTGGCACATAGAAAGATAGTATCGTCCTTAACATTTTTAAGTATAACAAGCTTTGGCATAGGTCACGTGACATGTCACGTGGCCATTTTTCTTAAAATAGCAAATATTTGACGAATTGGTGACGGGTTTAAGAGAAAACATCAAATAAAAATGCTTTTCTGATGCAGATCAAATATCTCCAGCCCTTCACGTTTGGAATGAGTGTCCATTAATCTCTAAAAAAAATTATGAGGACAAAGGTCATTTTTCAGTCCAAAATTCAACCTATAATTATTTATAATTGTAATGTAAAGACTTGAGGACAATTATTCCAAACGTAGAAGGTTAAATATGTTAAACCTCCATCGGAAAAGCTAATTTATTGAACTATACAAAGAAAATTCGCTACCAAATCGCCGATTTATGTAATTTTAAAATTTTGATCACGTGACATGTCACGTGACCAAACTTTTGCATTAAGGCAAAAGAAAACATCAAGATTAACATTCAGGGAAAATTTCATTTTGATCTAGGTTTTCTTGGTGAAGATATTAAGTGTCAACCATATTTTCCGAACACACTTTAAACCCAGGCCTTAAACTGCTTGAGAGATCGAGCTTTTCATTCAAATGCAGTTGTGCTTGACGTTTTCACTCTTTTAAAGTTTCAAGCGCATTTGCATATAATTTTAAAAACGAACAAATGAAAATGTTTGACATCTTCCCAGTATGTTTTTTAATATATAGGTAATAATATTTCCGAGCTTCAGTCCAATTGATTCAGAGGAACATCCCCAAAAGAACCGTTGAAGTTCGAGTACGAAAGCAGCGACCTTTTTTGGAGGGTATGTCTTAGTATGGGAATTTGGTTTCCCCCTACTACCGTCCTGCTAACCATTTTTGTATTTTTGTTCGATTGTATATGTTAGTATTAGTTCATTTGTATCAGTTATGTATGGTTACAAACTGTGATTAAAGATTAAAGATTAAAGATAAAAATCCAGTACAACGAGCGTGACATTGCATGTTTTATTTCCACGAAATTATAGGCAAAAGTGGTGATATACCAGGGTCTGGATGGGGTCGGTTTACTGACAAATGACAAATGGCTAAAATTTAACTGACAACTGACATTTATACTCGATTTTACTGACGCCTGATATGGTATTATTTTTATAATATCAGAGTGATTTTACTTTAACTGTGAAACAGAAACTATTAGATGAGTTAGTGTGTAACACTATCACTATCTATTTCACGGGTGAAGTAAAACCACTCTAGTAAGTAACCTTTTCGGATATAATATTTAAGCGTTCTTAGACGTTTATTATACTAAATTACCACGCTCGAGTTTCCCAGTAGACCTAATAAAATTAATCATTTACAATTTGGCGGATTCTAACATAACTGTTACATGATCCTCAATTTACTGTGGCCACGCGCTTTAGGAGGAACGATTTCTTTCATGTCTGTTCACAACCTCGTTCCCAGGGTCTCTCATCTTCCCGCCCCCTGGAGCGAGAGAAGAGAGACCCTGGTCAACTCTGGTCACGTGCGTCCCAAAATCTGGGATGTAACAAGTAAAAGATTTGAGGGAGGGGCGGCAAAGTGTGAAAGTTGTTCTCTCTAGCAGAGCATTGCAAATCAAAACAAATCCGAAAAGCGTTTGTCGGCTTCCGATAAATGTGAAGCGGCGGTCATCCGCAGACTTCAAAACATATCCACATCGATTGGTTTTGAGAGTGCAAGTTGCTTTAGGATCTGTAAATTAACAGTTGGGGAATTGTCACGGCGCTTGAAGATTTGTCGGCAGTATTAAAAGCTTTGGACTCGCTACACAATTACAGTCCAATTTTATTACTGGACGCCGCCGCTAAGCTCGGTCTCGGCAGAAAATGCTTTTGATTTTATATGGCATTGTTCCGAACTAAGATGAATTGTCGCTACATACTATTTAGCAGGCGATCTTCAAGCTTCATTCGACAGGCACATTAAATTGTCGCCGTCTGTTCTCGGACGATGGCGAAGTGGAAAAATATTTTGGCATGCAGATCGACTCTACACTTTTATAACAGGAAACGAGGTAGAGAAGATAATGATAGCTTTTATTCTTCGTCGGTGAGGTATGTTGTTTTGTTCAACATTTGCCAGTTCCAGTCGTTTGAATGTCTATACAAGATCTTTACATTTTATTGTTTCATTATACGCTTGTAAAATTATTGAACGATAACCATTTTAATCCTTACGCATAATTCATTCGCTTTTGTTTGAATCGTTTGATTGAACCGTTTCCGGACATCAACGGACTCGCGCACAGCACGAGCCACTGTGAAGAAAACGAGACAAAGTTACAAACACCGTCGACCCCTCCTTAGGAATATAATTGTCCAAGAGGCACGTGACCAGAGTCGACCAGGGTCTCTCTTCTCTCGCTCCAGGGGGCGGGAAGATGAGAGACCCTGGGAACGAGTCTGTTCATGGCGTCAGTTATCAATTGTGGGCGTCCGATAAAGCGTTCGAACGTCTTCGAAGCCGCATACCCATCAACAATGATCTGCAGACGGTGGAGTCATTGAAGAGGTATCTGGCTGAATTTCCGGGCTTGAAGCAACTGGCAACGAAGTTTTGGCTTGGTAATTTCAAGGAATGGGAGGAAAGACCGAAAATTTTGCAATAACAACCGATGGACAGTGACGTCTAGCATGCCAGTGGCCAAGCACGCTGGCGGAGGAAACAAGCAGCGAAATAAACGATATTTGGTATTTTTATATCAGTATTTAGTTGCTGGCTCAAATATCAGAAATATCAGACATAATTCTGTAATGATAAAGCATGGCAGAATATTTAACCCTTCAGTTCAGAATACGCCGTTCTTCGTATTCAATTCTCTCTAAATAAATTTGCAGTAGTACTGAATGAAACAAAACTTTAAGTGCCAAAGACATCTATGATTTTACATCTAATATATACTTGGCAAAGGTACTACCATCACGCCGATAAATAGAGAAAACGTGCTAAGTAAAGGTCAAATGTGAGTTCAGAGTTTACGTAGTTTACGTATGTTGCGGTCAAGATGACGTTTTCACCAAAGAAAATGAAGAGCAGTCTCTTTTGGCTCTTTTGTCTTTTTCGATTGAGCGCGCGCGTAAAAGGCGAAGCTGGCCGCGAGACGCGAGGAACGAGACGTCAGACCGAGGAAAAGTAACAAACATGGCATTATCCTCGCAGCTCGTGGCTTCACCGCTCGCGTGCGCTCGCTCGATTACGCTCGACTACCAGCCGCTGTTCGGGAAACGAGTCCGCGCTCCTCACCGGACGCGAGAAAGCGGCGGAAATCGAGCCTATCGTTCGGTTGCTTCTGCAGGTACAGGATCACAGTGTACGTCATCAGATTTTCCCTAAATTAATTCTGTGTAATTGCATAATTAGCAAAATCATTTTATGAAATGCATAAATTACATTTCAATTTTCAAATTTAATTTCATCTTTGGAAGTTTAAATGGAAGTGTGGCAGTGTGGCAGGGTGGCAGTGTGGCAGTGTGGAAGTGTGGAAGTGTGGAAGTGTGGAAGTGTGGAAGTGTGGCAGTGTGGCAGTGTGGCAGTGTGGAAGTGTGGCAGTGTGGAAGTGTGGAAGTGTGGCAGTGTGGCAGTGTGGCAGTGTGGCAGTGTGGAAGTGTAGAAGTGTGGAAGTTTTGAAGTGTGGAAGTGTGGAAGCGTGGCAGTGTGGAAGTGTGGAAGTGTGGAAGTGTGGAAGTGTGGCAGTGTGGAAGAGTGGAAGTTTTGTGGAAGTGTGGCAGTGTGGCAGTGTGGAAGTGTGGAAGTGTGGAAGTTTGGAAGTTTGGAAGTGTGGAAGTGTGGAAGTGTGGAAGTGTGGCAGTGTGGAAGTGTGGAAGTGTGGCAGTGTGGAAGTGTGGCAGTGTGGAAGTGTGGTAGTGTGGAAGTGTGGCAGTGTGGAAGTGTGGCAGTGTGGAAGTTTGGCAGTGGCAGTGTGGAAGTGTGGAAATTTGGAAGTGTGGAAGTGTGGAAGTTTGGAAGTTTGGAAGTGTAGAAGTGTGGCAGTGTGGCAGTGTGGGAGTATGGAAGTGTGGCAGTGTGGAAGTTTGGAAGTTTGGAAGTGTGGAAGTGTGAAAGTGTGGCAGTGTGGCAGTGTGGAAGTGTGGAAGTGTGGAAGTGTGGAAGTGTGGAAGTGTGGAAGTGTGGCAGTGTGGAAGTGTGGCAGTGTGGCAGTGTGGAAGTGTGGCAGTGTGGAAGTTTGGCAGTGGCAGTGTGGAAGTGTGGAAATTTGGAAGTGTGGAAGTGTAGAAGTTTGGAAGTTTGGAAGTGTAGAAGTGTGGCAGTGTGGAAGTATGGAAGTGTGGCAGTGTGGAAGTTTGGAAGTGTGGAAGTGTGGAAGTGTGAAAGTGTGGCAGTGTGGAAGTGTGGAAGTTTGGCAGCGTGGAAGTGTGGAAGTTTGGCAGTGTGGAAGTGTGGAAGTTTGGCAGTGTGGAAGTGTGGACGTTTGGCAGTGTGGAAGTGTGGAAGTGTGGAAGTTTGGAAGTTTGGAAGTGTGGAAGTGTGAAAGTGTGGCAGTGTGGAAGTGTGGAAGTTTGGCAGCGTGGAAGTGTGGAAGTGTGGAAGTTTGGCAGTGTGGAAGTGTGGAAGTTTGGCAGTGTGGAAGTGTGGACGTTTGGCAGTGTGGAAGTGTGGAAGTGTGGAAGTTTGGCAGTGTGGAAGTGTGGAAGTTTGGCAGTGTGGAAGTGTGGAAGTTTGGTAGTGTGGAAGTATGGTTATAAATGGGGTTGACAGATCTAGAAGTTGGTAGAGCATCGCACCGGTATCGCGAGGTCACGGGTTCGAACCCCGTTGAAGTCCTGATTTTTTTTTATTAATTTTATTACTATTATTAAGCTTTACACAAAAATCAAATACTAATTAAATACGTACTGGATACATACTGGAAACATATATACAAAGTAAAAAAAAACAAAAAAAAAAACAAATTGCTGTGCTAAGTTTAGTCAATAGCTGGGATAAAGTTATTTGAAATAAAAGGTTTCCATTTTTCATTGAAAATATTTTTAGTTTTGTTTCTTACAGCTATATATCTTTCAACCATGGTGTTGTCATGAAATTGTAATTTGAAAACCTGAAAAGTTAGAGGTTCTTCTGTTAAACTACATTTGTAAATAAAATATTTTGCTATCAGCAGTGCTACGCTTAGCACTTGTTGGTACTTGAGCGGATGGATAGGTCCATATAGAAGGGTAACTTCAGACAGGTGTATATTTTCCCTCGTATTTTGTAACCACCATAAGTGGAAGGTTTTCCAAAAGGAAACGACTAGGGGGCATTTTACAAACATGTGCACAATTGTATGTCTTTCATTTTTACAAAGATAACAAGAATCATCTGATACTAAGTTGGCTTTCTTTAGCTTGTCTTTAGTATAAAGTATGTTGTGATTTATCTTGAATTGGAACATTGCTAGTTTTACGTTCTTTGTGACACTAAATGGCCAGTTATATATAACCGACACTTCAGACTGGTCTATTCCATATCCAATAATTCGATTTTCAGTGTTTGGTGGTTGAAGCTTACTTTTAACAATGATTTTGTGAAGGGCAGCGTTGGAGAGATTCTCTTCTGTGTCAGCCAACTTGCGTTCGTCGTTTGTGTTTGCGTATTAAGTGTTGTTTTTTTCCATCTACTTTTAACTGCACATAAGAGTCCATAATACGTTAAAAAGCTAGTTTTGATTTTAAACTGCGTAGTAAATTCTTCAAACGACAAAAACTTGTTGTTGTTATGATGAAGTAAATGCTTCACTTTTGTAATACCACTGTTGTACCAAGACTGATAGAAAATAGGGGTTCCCTCAACTTTGAAAATCTGTATTATTCCATATGATACTTTCGCGCGCATCTACATCGTTTTGAATCTGTTCGGACTTTTAAGTACTTTTAGATAGAAAATGGGAATCATTTGCTTGTAATTCTTTTGTCTTGTAATTGCAAGACAGTAGGAATTGGAAGCCGCCTGACTCACGTGTTGTGAAATTTGGAATAATTTTCCAAGGTGAGTCAGCGTCATTATTAAATCTTCTAACCCAAGAAGCTTTTAGAGCCTTATTTATCGAGTCGAATTCTATCATCTTTAGGCCGCCATCGCTTTTTTTTCGCCTATGAGTGTAGCTTTTTTGATTTTGTGGGGTTTACTTTCCCAAACAAAATCGAAGGTGATTTTGTCTACCTGTTTAGCGAATTCCTCTGGTAATGGTAAGACCGAAGCATTATATATGAGTTTAGAGAGGCCTAACGTCTTAACAATATTAATTCTTCCCAGGAGTGTTAACTTCCTTCTTTTCCATGAATTTAGAATTTTTTGAAGGTCTTCTAGTTTCTTTTCAAAGTTGAGTTTATCGTTTGTGCATTTATCGTTAGAAAAGTGAATTCCTAAAGCATGCACAGAGTTTTCTGGCCAGCGGAAACCAAACGGTGTATCTTTCCTGTCTGCCCACGAGCCGAGCCACATGGCTTCCGTTTTGGATTTATTTAGCTCCAAACCGGAACAATTTTTGAAATTTTCTAAAGTGTCAAGTAGCGCTGTTACCGAACTTAGATCTTTGACTAAGATAGTAGTGTCATCTGCGTATAAGGTAATTTTAATTTGTATTTGTTTCTTTCCGACATTAAACCCTTTAATATCAGGATTCGCTTGGATGGCCAGGTTTAGCAATTCTATTCCTAACACAAAAAGTAAGCCTGATAAAGGGCAACCTTGTCTTACTCCACGATTGAGGTTAAATCAAAGGCTCCTCAGAGCCAACCCGTGAATTTGAAATGCGTAACGCGTTTAAACGCAATGCGGTTAGCTTATCTTTTCACTCTGTCACGGTTCAATATATTTTTTTTAAATTAAAGGTAAGGATTTTTGACAAACGCAAAAAATAAAAATACGGTACACCACTTTCATAATGTTCAGTCCGAAGAAGAAAGAAAAAAAAAAACGAAAAAAAAAAAAAAGAGAAATGAACGGCCCTTGAGAGATTCGATCCTGGGCCTTTCAGCTGTGAGTCCACACTTTACACCACTCGACCACCGTGACCACTAAATTGAAATAGGATAGATTTTATTACTTAACAGTAGATAACCATCAAAACGTGTGTCTCAGTTGAAAATTCCTTTTAGATCGATTTTCACGTTGCATTAAAGACTCCAAATGCGAAACATCTTTAAGCTTATTGTTGTTTATATTCGTTAAAACCAATTTAGTTATTGTTATCGCTGGATTCACGCTGTTCTTGTTACAAAACCCATTCGTAACAAAGCATTACGTCACTAAGTTTACAGCTGATGGAAGGAGTGAGCGAGTGAGTGACTCATTTGCATATCAGTCGCCGTTACCGATAACCCGTTTATTACGCATGCGCCTATATTCACGGGTTAAAAAGGGAGAAGCGAAGCCATCGTTTATTACGCAGCTTGATATATCTGTATAGAAAACCCGTATCCACTTCTTGAAGTCATCTTTGAAATTAAAGACGTTCAGTATTTTATTTAGGTAGTCCCATTCGATTGAGTCAAACGCTTTTTTGAAATCTATAAAAACGGCTATTCCAGGTAATTTCTTTAGTTTTGCATAATTACTCGTGGCGAAGCACACGAGTTATAAATCCGGCGTTGACTTTTCTTGTTTTTTTTTTCGTGTCACATTAGCGCATGCAGATTTATGCACGCATATTTAAGTCTATATCGACGACTATATGGCTTTCGGCCATGAAATACATACCGTAAAATCTCTCCGTGTGTTGACTCGAGAACTGAGGGATTTTTGCTTTGGCAAGTTCTGTGTTTTATAGACTTAGCGATCAAACTCCGGGTCGAGCTTAAGTGTCATGCTACTGAATCTAGTGAATGCAGTGTAGTCTTACTTTTAAACCCGTGTATACGTGAAAGCATGATGAAGAGGTTATCGGCAAGGGTGTTTAAATAAAATTCACTCTCTCACTCACTCACTCACTCACTCACTCACTCGCTCCTTCCATCAGCTGTAAACTTAGTGAGCAAATGCTTTGTTACGAACACGTTTCGTAACAGGAATTCAAAGTGAATCCAACGATAACAATAATTAATTTGATGTAAACGAATATAGACAACAATAAGCTTACAGATGTTTCGCATTTGGAGTTTTTAGTGCAACATTAAAATCGATTTAAAAGGATTTTGCAACCTTAACACGCGTTCTGATGCGTATCTAGCTTAAAATAATAGAATTTAGTTCGTAGGTAGTATGTGCTCTTGGACAGCGCAGTGATTGAGTTTGTGGCTCGAGTTCGAATCTCCATAAAGTCCTCTTTTTTTTCCTTTTTTCGAACTGGACATTATGAAAGCGATGTACTTTTTTTTCGTTCGTTAAAAATCCTTGCGTTTAATTTTAAAAAAATATATATTATATATATCGAACTGTGTCAGTGTGAAAACGTAAGCTTACATCAATATTGCGTTACGCGTTACGCGTTAGCATTTCTTCTTCTCGGGTTGGCTCTTAGGAGCCTTTGACATAATTTTAAGCTTATGTTTCTCTGTAAAAGCACTCAAATCACTTGGGAATCAATGCTGCAATGAGTTAAAGGCGCCACGAGTTCAAGCTGTGTACAGCTTCTTGTTAATAATATCATCGATGAGTCTTCAGGCTTCTTTTCGCAATTGCTTAAAATTGCGTTCACAACTGCGAGGATCATTCTTCATTTGATTTCATTTCCGCAGTTCATATATGATTTATTTCATATATATCATTTCACACTTACTCCTTTCACGGGCATATATGAACCTACAATTGACCTGCTCCCAACGTCAGTGGCTTCATAGCTCAGTTGGTAGAGCATCGCACCGGTATCGCGAGGTCACGGGTTCGAATCCCGTTGAAGTCCTGAATATTTTTCAGGCTTCTTTTCGCAATTGCTTAAAATTGCGTTCACAACTGCGAGGATCATTCTTCATTTGTTTATAACTTTCTTTTTCAAAGCTTTGGCACTCTTTAATTCTCTGAGGTCTTTATCCAGGTTATTCCATTCTTTAATTGATCGTACAGTAAATGTTCGTCCACCTTCTGTTTCATTTTTATAACGTGGACAATTAAAATGTAAGTTACTAAAGCGGGTACTTCTATTGTGGGTGTCAGAGTTCAACTTTAGCATTTGCTTCAGGTAGACCGGCGTCTTTCCTAAGATTCTCTTAAGGAGTAAAGAACATCTAATTGCATAAGATTCATGGTAAAAAGGTATCCAATTTAATAAGTTGAACAATGGAACAGAACGAGAACGGGGTTCGGCGTCTAAGATGATTCTAGCTGCTCTTTTCTGTAACTTAAAAATGCTATCTAATTGAAAGTGCAAGGATCGTTAAATTTCTCTGGCCGTGATTTAATGTCTAAAGTCTGCGGTGTGCAAGACGTGTGAGGAAGTGTTTCTCATCACGGATATAGCCGCATCGTTATAAATGGCCGGGATTGACAGACCTACACGACTCCTGTTGTGTGACCATTGCATTGTTTTAAGCCTTCAAGCATGTTTTTAAGTGACTCTCTGTAAAAATAGACAGGCTAAACACTACTACCGCTCGTCGCTAAAAAGTACTTAAAAAGCATAAAGCTTTCCCAATAAGACTTAAGAGAGAAATGCGCCTTTAGATCAGTTATTTGTTCTCGCGATGTTCTCTTCGTTGAAATTCTTTTGATCTCGGCGGATTATCTCTCAAATTGATAAGAGGATTTCATGCTGCACAGAGCCGTTAGAAATATGCCATTTCTTTATGCCTGTTTGGTGCTAGCTCTATTGGCATACATTGTGGTTTCTTTGTGCTCACTTTAGTTGCAAGATAAATACTAATCGGCTAAAGTTTTTTGTCGCTTTGAAAATGCAAGAATCGTTAAATTTCTCAGGGCGTGATTTCAGTAGTGTCTAAAGTCTGCGGTGCGCAAGACTTGTGAGAAAGTGTTTCCCATCACGGATTTAGGCTTTATAGAGCCGATTTCATGTGCTTTATTGAAAGAAATACAATATTTTGAAAATACTTTAATCTTTATATCTGATATGAATGTGAATAGGGTAGACTTAGCATCCTATAGCCAGATAAACAGTTCTCGTTACTATTTTTCCTGCATTTTGTATCAATCTTGTAGAAAATGGGTTTTAACAAGACATTTTTCTTGCCATATTTTGTGAGATTTATGAACGTCTTGCTTGAAATGTTGTCAAAAACAGGAGAAATAAATGATAACTAAATCACTGTGGGAACAAAATGTTATATTTATTTCAAGTGTTATGGCATTAAAAAATATCATACCCTTCTAAACTTCCACACTGCCACACTGCCACACTTCCACACTGCCAAACTTCCACACTTCCACACTGCCACACTTCCACACTTCCGCACTTCCACACTTCCATACTGCCACACTTCCACACTGCCACACTTCCACACTTCCACTCTTCCACACTGCCAAACTTCCACACTTCCACACTGCCACACTTCCACACTGCCACACTTCCACACTTCCACACTGCCACACTTCCACACTTCCAAACTTCCACACTGCCACACTGCCACACTGCCACACTGCCACACTGCCACACTTCCACACTGCCACACTGCCACGGCTGCCACACTGCCACACTGCCACACTTCCACACTGCCACACTGCCACACTGCCACACTTCCACACTTCCACACTTCTACACTGCCACACTTCCACACTTCCACACTGCCACACTTCTACACTGCCACACTTCCACACTGCCACACTGCCACACTTCCACACTTCCACACTGCCACACTTCCACACTGCCACACTTCCACACTTCCACACTGCCACACTTCCACACTTCCAAACTTCCACACTGCCACACTTCTTCACTTCCACACTGCCACACTTCAACACTTCCACACTGCCACACTGCCACACTTCCACACTGCCACACTTCCACACTTCCACACTTCCACACTGCCACACTTCCACACTGCCACACTTCCACACTTCCACACTTCTACACTGCCACACTTCCACACTTCCACACTGCCACACTGCCACACTTCCACACTGCCACACTTCCACACTGCCACACTTCCACACTTCCACACTTCTACACTGCCACACTTCCACACTGCCACACTTCCACACTTCCACACTTTTACACTGCCACACTTCCACACTGCCACACTGCCACACTGCCACACTTCCACACTGCCACACTTCCACACTGCCACACTTCCACACTTCCACACTTCTACACTGCCACACTTCCACACTGCCACACTTCCACACTTCCACACTGCCACACTTCCACACTGCCACACTGCCACACTTCCACACTGCCACAGTTCCACACTGCCACACTTCCACACTTCCACACTTCCACACTTCTACACTGCCACACTTCCACACTGCCACACTTCCACACTTCCACACTTCTACACTGCCACACTTCCACACTTCCACACTTCCACACTGCCACACTTCCACACTTCTACACTGCCACACTTCCACACTGCCACACTGCCACACTGCCACACTTCCACACTGCCACACTTCCACACTGCCACACTGCCACGGCTGCCACACTGCCACACTGCCACACTTCCACACTGCCACACTGCCACACTGCCACACTGCCACACTTCCACACTTCCACACTTCTACACTGCCACACTTCCACACTTCCACACTGCCACACTTCTACACTGCCACACTTCCACACTGCCACACTGCCACACTGCCACACTTCCACACTGCCACACTGCCACACTGCCACACTTCCACACTTCCACACTGCCACACTTCCACACTTCCAAACTTCCACACTGCCACACTGCCACACTGCCACACTGCCACACTGCCACACTGCCACACTGCCACACTGCCACACTTCCACACTGCCACACTGCCACGGCTGCCACACTGCCACACTGCCACACTTCCACACTGCCACACTGCCACACTTCCACACTTCTACACTGCCACACTTCCACACTTCCACACTGCCACACTGCCACACTTCTACACTTCCACACTGCCACACTGCCACACTTCCACACTGCCACACTGCCACACTGCCACACTTCCACACTGCCACACTTCCACACTGCCACACTTCCACACTTCCACACTTCTACACTGCCACACTTCTTCACTTCCACACTGCCACACTTCAACACTTCCACACTGCCACACTGCCACACTTCCACACTGCCACACTTCCACACTTCCACACTTCCACACTGCCACACTTCCACACTGCCACACTTCCACACTTCCACACTTCGACACTGCCACACTTCCACACTTCCACACTGCCACACTGCCACACTTCCACACTGCCACACTTCCACACTGCCACACTTCCACACTTCCACACTTCTACACTGCCACACTTCCACACTGCCACACTTCCACACTTCCACACTTTTACACTGCCACACTTCCACACTGCCACACTGCCACACTGCCACACTTCCACACTGCCACACTTCCACACTGCCACACTTCCACACTTCCACACTTCTACACTGCCACACTTCCACACTGCCACACTTCCACACTTCCACACTGCCACACTTCCACACTGCCACACTGCCACACTTCCACACTGCCACAGTTCCACACTGCCACACTTCCACACTTCCACACTTCTACACTGCCACACTTCCACACTGCCACACTTCCACACTTCCACACTTCTACACTGCCACACTTCCACACTTCCACACTTCCACACTGCCACACTTCCACACTTCTACACTGCCACACTTCCACACTGCCACACTGCCACACTGCCACACTTCCACACTGCCACACTTCCACACTGCCACACTTCCACACTTCCACACTTCTACACTGCCACACTTCCACACTGCCACACTTCCACACTTCCACACTTCTACACTGCCACACTTCCACACTTCCACACTTCCACACTGCCACACTTCCACACTTCTACACTGCCACACTTCCACACTGCCACACTGCCACACTTCCACACTGCCACACTGCCACGGCTGCCACACTTCCACACTTCCACACTGCCACCCTTCCACACTTCCACTTAAACTTTCAAAGATGAAATTAAATTTGAAAATTGAAATGTAATTTATGCATTTCATAAAATGATTTTGCTAATTATGCAATTGCACAGAATTAATTTAGGGAAAATCTGATGACGTAGACTGTGATCCTGTACCTACAGAAGCAACCTATCGTTCGATGAACTAAAAGAAAACTAAGACACAGCTCGTTTTCTAATGAAACGCGAACTTGTAATTTTCTTTTCCGATAGTTCACGTTGTAAAAAAAAAAATCATTTGGGCTGATAAAGCATCCGTGGTGCTAGAAATAGAAAAACAGGAGAGGAGACTGAAACCAATTCCTTCTACAGAAAGCGTCAATGTTGAAGAAGGCGAGAAAAGGAAAAGAAAAACTCGCGAAGAAGCCAAGGAGGACAAGTCATTATTGAAACGTTTGAAAGCCAGTAGCCAAAATGTACTCAGTGATGTAAAGAGAAACGACCGACAGGAACGCGAGTTTAAACTGTCTAATTGCCGTTGCTGTTGGTAATGCGCGATCTCTACAGGTAGATGAGTACGAGACGGAAATCAGAAGACGATAGCTCCGAAATTGAGGACGCGGGACATTCCATCTCAAACTCTTACCATTTCTAGATCCGGACGGACAATACGTGCTAATTTTCGCCTGGATTTGTAAGGTACGTTGGTAGACATATTTAATGAGCAGAATGAAAATTAAGCAAAGGAAGAAGTTGCTTGTTTGCTTTGTTTGTTTCGAAATCAAAGTGTGTTGTGATGAAAACATTAGAAATCAAACAAAGTTAAGAAAATGAGTGTTTGGTATTTAATACTGAAAATCTATTTTTTAGCTATTAAAAGGGTCAACTTAGAATATTTAAGGTTCACATTTAATTATTAACAGCCATTTAACTGACAACTTACAAATGACCTAAAATTTTACTGACAACTGACATATGGCAAAAATTATAACTGATAACTGACATTTGCACCCCATATCATCCAGACCCTTTTACATACATTAACTTTTTAATTGTAGGAAAGAAGCTAATTTCTTCAAGCAAAATAACACAAAATAACAAGAATGAGAAGCATATGGAAGCAACTTTTGTCAAGTAATCTTAGAATTTTCTCAAACACTCTCCAGATCAACCCCCTTGTAGTCCTTCTCTGTTTTTCTGAAAACGAGAATGCATGGGACCGTGAACGAAAATGCTGCTGTTATACGCAGGATCTGTAAGAGATCTGATCAGCCAAAAATAAACAAAATACTATGAGAAGCAAGGGCTGACAACTGCGTAGAAAAAGTAACGCAACAATGGCATCATTGAGACCAAACCGAAAGTTTACTGCGCTTTTCAATAACATGTGGAATTTAAAATTCAAATTTCCACCGACGGTTGCGTTATTCCCTGCCGTCAATCATAATTAATACGAAAGCCAACGGACCATGTAAAAAAGAAACGAACAAAATGGATCGAAATCTACCAATCATAATGCACGGACGTGACCTTTTGAACTCATGAAAGTGAAGATCTGTTTCCCGAGAGGTAAGCTAAGATGATTGACGGCAGTGTAAAACGCAACCGTTGGTGGAAATTTGCATTTCAAATTCCGCATGTTATTGAAAGGCGCAGTAAATGCGCAAGTTGTCTTCGTTCTTTTATGCGGTGTCCCGCATAAAACTAGAACCCAGTCTTCAAAGAGGAAGTAAACGGAGGTTTCAATTTCCTATCACGAGTTGCTCAACTTTCATGCTACGGAAAATCCACTCTTTCCATTTTGATTGTCTGTTAGTAAACGCATTTTAGGATGTTTTCATCGCCTCTTGATGACGATGAGGGAGATTTTATGTCACCGGGTAGAAGGTAAGCGTTAGGTGTTCTTTGATCTCCGGTTTTTGTTTCACTTTGCGTTCAGATCAACAAAATGGCGGTCTACCAAGCTCGCGTGACAGTATTTTGTCTGTCTCGAATAGTTCTTCGAAACTAGCCTCGTTGTTTGGTCAGGATAAAGCGTCATTTACAGGAGGAAACGAATCCCTGACATACACGGCACCTAAAGCGCCCAAGAAAGAAAAACCAGGTACGAGATGCAGGGAAGTCTGTAAGCTTTATTTTTAGACATGATACAGCATAAGCTAATAAAGCTTAAGCTTATAAAGTTACTGTTAACAGTAGGCTTGTTGTATCAATCTAAGTTAACTTGGATCATGAAAAATCCCTCAGAAACAATGGAGTGACAAGTGTATCCAGTTAACTTAATTTCAAATAGTGTACAATAGTATTGCAATGTACAGTAAATACTCCCCCTCCCCCCAACCCTCCCCTGTGGATGTACAGAATTCTCAGAACTCAGTGTGCAGAATTTTAGTTGGACTTGATTAAGAGAAATTGAATGTCAGCTGTGTTCTTGTCCTGCCCCCTGTGGACACAGGCAAGAGAGTGTCTGAATCCTGAGCATTATTAAATGTCATTTGGTGATGTCCCATAATAATTTATTCCAATACTGCATAAATTAAATAAACTAATGGCCAGTGCAGTAAGTGCAGAAGTAAGTGCAGAAGTAAACTAACCTGTCTTCCCTTCAAAGATAATATAAAATCTACAGCAAATTGTCATTTGGATGATACCATACAGTTTCTGGTTGGGTCCAGTGTTGCTTTGTTTAACATGTACATTAAAGGAATATCAACACTTCAAGCTGGTTATTCGGGATTAAAATGGTTAAGTTTGAGCTTTAATTCACATGTACAGTAAATTCTATTAAGACAGACTGGCTGGCTGGTTCTGGCAGAATTTCACTTGTTTTTCTGTAACTAAACTCTGTAAGGTGGACATTTCTCTAAGGCAGACAGTGAGAGCTGGTCCCAAAGGTGTGAGGCTTAGACAGAGTTCACATGTACCATACATCGTTTTTGTTTTTTTCTTTAGCAGGAGCATCTCAATCCGGGGGAGAAACAGCAGTGTTATGCCCTGTGGTTGTTCATGCCTACAAATAGTGAGTTGACAACAAGGCATTCTTACTTTTGTTGTAGTTGTACATGTTTTTGAAAAAGGAGACATCCTGGTGTTCCTGTGCTAACATCAGTCTTCAGTAGGATCCTGTCAGTGGCTGTTTTCTTAGACTTGCTCTGTGTTAATGCTGTTTGCTTTTATTCCATAATGGGAGGCACTCCCTGTGCAGAAAATATTTCACAAGAGTCACAAGATGCTCAGGGTTGTAAATAGGGTTGTCAAAAGTAGCTGACTGTCTGAAAATCACCACCTACTTTGTAGTAACTCTCGCGGCTACTTTGCTTGCCAGTTATTTTAGAGGACACGACATTAAAAAAAAATAACTGGTTACTTCCCAAAGTCAGAGATCTACTTCAGACTTTTCTGACAACCCAGTTGTAAAACATCTGTTGGCAGACAAGGAGAGAAAACCATAATGTCATAATGTCAAATGTCAATTGATTTTAATTCTGGGTTGCTTTGAATTTTGGAGTCATTGCATTGCTCTTTATATTTATTAGTGTTAATGGTCAGTATGCCAGTCAAGGAAAGCTGGGAGCAGCCGTTTTAGCAAATCATGTGGCAAGTGATGTAAGTAGTGAGAAGTTGTTGTTCAGTTTTAGGACTGCAACGTGTTCTTTGATAATAAATGAAGGCCTTTGGGCAAGAAAATAATTAATTCCTAAGTGACTTTTTGGAAAATCTTGGATTTTTGGCCTCAAAAGTGACTCACTTGCCAAAATTTTAACTGGATCATGTAAACGTGACTGAAAGGATTTCAACCAGGTCAATAAATCTATTTTGGAACAGAATAAAATTTCATCCTGAAATGATACAGGGGGTGTCCAGCTATTAAAGTCCCAAAACATTTTCTGAAAGATGTGAATTTCTTTCCCCAATTTTGATTTGTTTTAAGTACCTTGACAATAATAAGTCATTAATTTGACAAAACTTTCTTGACGTGTTTTTAAGGCCTGAAACAAACTGTTTTAGTGAAACTTGCCAAAAAGTCACTTGAGGATGTTGTTGCCTGGAGGCCTTCAAATGCTTTATCTGTCTTTCTGTATTATCTATGTGTTTAGTGTTCAGTGTTATATAACAGTGTATTATTTTATTAATACTGCTATATATTTGCATCTAAGGATGAACACATTGCATCATGCAGAATGTTGACATTTGAATTGTTTATTATAATGATTTGTATTAATAATAATTATTGTTAGGAGAAAATAGATATTAACCACTGAAATGTTCCTTTTTACAGTACAGAATATTTATTTATGCTGCAAAGAAACAGCAAGTCACCACAGGAAAAATCCATGGAAATTTTTCATTCACGGTGAGTGATATATCTCTCTTGGTTTGTACATGTACATACATATGTAGAATGGAACTGCATAAGATTCAGAATAATTAATATTTTTAGTACCTTGTTAGTAGACTTGTTAATTTGTTAGTTTTAGCACCAGATTATAAGTTTACATATCATTAATATGTCTCAATTAGCATGTACATAATTTTCACAATGCAAAAATGAAATCATAAGCCATTTTGTTTATTGATTAAAAGTCATGGGCCCAAATTGTCTTCTCTGAAACCACAAAAGTAAAGCCTTGCAAAACATGTGATTTCATGTATTTGTGTTCCCACATAAATAACATGTAGTAAGATGTAGTCTTTCAGCCAGAAAATGAAAGCAGAACATCCTTGAGGCACTTTCCCATAACATTAAACAAGTAGCCCGATGGGCTTCGAAACTGGCTCGTTTTGTCTCAGTTTTCACCCGGTTTTCATTTTAGAGTTTTATATTAGCAATCCACAGTATACAATCTAGAATATATTCATATGCACAGTCCAGTCTACATTTACATTTACATTCCACAGCCCGCTTCAAGCACTCCTTAGGGACAGATTATTTTATTGTTAGGGGAGGGAGAAGGGGGGGGGGGGGGGGCATTGGCAATTACCAGAAAAAAATTCCTGCATAGCAAAAGTAAAGAAAAAAATAATGCACAGAGAGCCAATGGAAAAAAGGTATGGAACAATTCCGAAAAAAAATTATTGCACAACATCAAGACGGAAAAAATTCATGATCAGAAAAATTGCCCACCCCCCCCCCCCCCCCCCCCAACCCCACAAAAAAAGTTCCTCCCTTTGTAGGCTACAATTTCAGGTCTCTATTTTTTTTCTCTAATCGGCTCGGTACTGTTAGAAAAAACACAAGTTTATAATTTTGTACATTTTTTTTTCGCTTTAAAATCCTTGAAACCACCCACAACAAGGAATCAGGATTGTTTAAACACAGGCATTTTGGAGAATCGGTCATAGGATTTCGAATAAATTAACAATATCAACATGAATAAATGTAAAATAACACGGCAAACTGATCCGTACGGCCGAGAAAAGATTGACTCAAGAAAAATAAAGTAAAATAAAAGATATATATTTTGTAATGATGATGTAATGTAATGATGACAGGCAGTCAACTATTATATTTGTCAGTTTATCATAGGACGCTTTTTTTATTTACCTGTCAATGTAGTAACTTATCATGTTTCTTGGTTCCATATTTTAAACTTTTAAAATTGTAATGATATTAACGTATATACTCATTTTTATATTAGCCCCCGTCGAAGGTTTGTGTTTCAAACCAAAATATCGGGCACAAAATATATATCTTTTATTTTACTTTATTTTTCTTGAGTCAATCTTTTCTCGGCCGTACGGATCAGTTTGCCGTGTTATTTTACATTTATTCAAGTTTTTCTACTGATCCAGATCTTTGTCACAGATCCGGCACCTCTCATTGGTTTGTAGTTGTGGTTTCTACTGTTCAATATCAACATGATCGATCGCGACCATAGCGTGACATAAATTCGAGATGTTTGGAATTTCAACGTGACTCCATGGCGTAATGCTTAAGAATTGTTTACTCATCAGCTGACTTGCCGGGACATGCTTTCTAAACTCAACTGTTTGACAATTGATTTGGTTAGAAAAGTTCAACCCGCTTTCCTTTTACTAGAAATAGAACACATTCTGAAATCACAGCGATTTAATGTTTAACAATTCCGTCGAAATTAGAACGGTAAATATTTCAATTGTAAATTGTCGTTTCGATGACATCACTGATTTCTGAAAACCGGAAGTAAACTAGGTACGGTGTTGGCCGCAGCAAAATCGATTCCCGGGGCAGGTGACAAGACAAAAAAAAAAAAAAAAGGGTATTTTAAGAACTGACTCGCCGCAGAGCGGCGAGCCAGTTAAAAAGTTAATATTTGAATTGAGATGATGTCCAGACATGTTTCTTGTAGGTTCAAGGAAGCAATTATGCAAGTTTTTATGACGATCAGAGGCAAACATGGTCTCTCTGCTTTGACTCGGACAAGAATATTACAAACTTTGCCAAACAGGTACATGTAATTGACCCTTTCACTCCCAGAGTCAGTTTTGGAGACATGTAATGTAGTTCTACCTTTTGAGTCTATGGATGAAATCATATGGTGTGACCATTCAAATGAAACCTCTTCAGCAGTACTTTTGCATGGTACCATTTGTTCTAACTTTTTAGTCTGTTGATGAAATCCTATGGTGTGACCATTCAAATGAAACCTCTTCAGCAGTACTTTTGCATGGTACCATTTGTTCTAACTTTTGAATCTGTATACGAAATCCTATGGTGTGACCATTCAAATGAAACCTCTTCAGCAGTACTTTTGCATGGTACCATTTGTTCTAACTTTTGAATCTGTATACGAAATCCTATGGTGTGACCATTCAAATGAAACCTCTTCAGCAGTACTTTTGCATGGTACCATTTGCTTTAGTTTCAATATTTTACAAAATGAAATTTGGGATTTTTCTTGAATTTTGATGTTTGGCACTCTTGGGAGTTAAGGGTTAAAAGAACCTTCATGTGTGACCTGACCTCTCATATGTACAACTAACATTTTTCTAAAATTCCAATTTTTTCCAGTCAAATCAATGTTATAGTCAAAATCCTCTTGAAAGCGACCACCTTTCATATGCAACAAGCTTAGAAGCAACTGTACGACTAAGCAACTGCCTTCAGTAGTTCTTATTTCATGGGATTTCAATTTTTGTCTGTAATAACATTATGTCCATTGTAGATTAGCATTGATAGTAAGGTGTTAGGAGTTTACTGTACAGGGAATGTACATGTATGTATAAAATTACTATTATATAATTTACTATTATATAATTTACTATTATTTTAATGTAATTTGTAAGGCGCATTTGAATATATTCATATAGATATTTGCGCCGAATAAGTAATAAATTTTTATTATTATTAATTATTAAAAGAATAATAACTTAAAAAGAAATTAAGTTAGTCAGAATGTATTTTTTTGTTGAATTTCTAGGTTGGTTTGTCAAAGTTCAATTCTGCTCCCACAACTCTGTGCACTCAAGACCTTGCTCCTGGTGATGGGCTGGTAATTGACATATTACATGTTATAAAAAATTATTCACTCTCTTGGTTCTTAACAGTGTTAGCATTACCTGTGAGAGCTCATCAGATGAATAGATCCACACATATTCCATTATTCCAGATGTTTATGAGATTATAAGGCCCAGTTCAAACGTCGAACTTCACATGTGCCGAACCTAATGCAAATTAGCAAGAACAATAGATTTTGCTCATTTACATTAGGTTCGGCACATGTGAAGTTCGACGTTTGAACTGGGCCTAACATAACCATACATGCAGTAAGCTTGGTGTGAGCATACTGGTCAGCAGTAGCTCAATATAGTGCATGCACACTGACCACTGGATGGTGTGTGCACTTTGTAGCTGCATTTCTTGGTCCTGGTGCACTAGGGTTTTTAGACCATTGGCTTGGCCCTCGCTCCTGCCCTGCCCTCTTACAGTGATAACTTGTCTTTAGGATTCCAAAGATATTAATAATATTATTCATTCCTGGAACCTCAAAATTATTTAATTTGGCCTAGGTTTCCATGGTTACCTCTTGAGTTGCACATGGCTTGCCCATTATTTCCTTGTTGCTGCTTGCATTATTATGGCACCTATTCTACATCTGTTCCCACAAACAATTTAAAATAGATGGATTGTACATGTCTTGACTGTGTATTTTTCAAGGTACACGAAGGCTTTATGTGTAGTTGAAGAAAGGCATTTTATTCCATTTTGATTGTTTTTATTGTTTCAGGCAATTGAATTAGGAGATGCTTTGGAAGTCAAGTACACAGGATGGTTATGGCAAAACAATAACTTTGGAAATGTAAGTATTTTTTCAGAATCCTTTGTTTATGAAATTTATTCATGTAGCCTACTCATATCACTTACTGTTGTTTATCAGGGTCTTTGTTTCAGCTTGTTCTAAATTGCGCATTATTTGTGTTACATGTACTTTTTCAATTTGATCAGTACATGATGATGGCTTTAAGCAGAAAACAAATTTAAAATTGCAAATAGAGGCTACAGAATGTTAGATAGTTTATTCTGATTTATCATTTAGCTACATCTACATTGGGGGGAGGGGGGTCCTGCAAAGGGGGATACCCACCACTGCAAAACATGGGGATATAAAACTATAGGGGGATATCTAGTGTATGTAAAAAAACAATAATAATAATAATGAATAGTAATTAATTATAAATATAAGTAGTAATTGTTCTTAATTTGTTATTTCTCCAGGTGTTTGATGGCAATACTGAAACCGATAAGACATTTAAATTCAAAACAGGAAAGGGAAAGGTCATCAAGGTATTGTTTGAATAAATTTTTTCAGGCTTGTACGTTCACATCACATGTCTTGAATATTTTTTTTCCAGAATTTACCTTTAAGCCTTTAAGCCCTTTCAGGTCACAAGAATCAAGGAAGTGATACAAAATACAAATTGTGTTGATGTTTAAGCAGCTTCTTGCAAAAAGTGATCAGTACACTAAATATTATTAAAGAAATTATATTTATTTATTCATTTATTTATTAAGAAATATACATGTATGAGCTTATGTGGGTGACTATTTTTAAATATTATGGAGGCTAGATTGAATCCTTATAGCCATATATAGCTCACATATATATGTATTTGGATGAGCTCACCCAGTAAATTTTTCACATTGCATGCTTATATAAACAGCATAATAGGGTAAATCCTTATTTTCATATTTTGGTGAGACTGCATTATGTGAGCATGCAGCTATAATAGCTCAACATTGTAGCTGGAATGCATTGCAAGCTTTATATGGGGAAATTTTGGTGAAACCATATTTTTTCTATATTAATGGGGATGCATTGATCGATTAATCCTCAGCTGGCTGTAAATGGAGAAAATTAGGTGAACCCATATTTTTTTCCATATATAACCAGGCATGCAGCAAAACTTTCTAAAATATGGGCCATATATGGTACTTATATGGCCCATATTATTACCATATTTTTGGTTTGGCAATTATAAAAGCATGGTTGGTTAATTATATGGGGTTTATGTTGTGGTTTAATTTTATCCTTGGTTCAAATTTTATTTTCCTTTGTTTTTGGCTATGGTAATGTATGATAATGAGTTTTAAACAAAGGAAAATAAAATTTGAACCAAGGGTAAAATTGAACCACAACATATACATATCTTCCTCATTTTATCCATATATGGCCTATAGTTGGATATTGTCCAAATACGTATTACAGCCATTTTTTGTAACTTTCTCAAATTCAGGAAGACCTAAAATATGGATTTAACAAGCCATACAATTGCCATACAACACCCACATTAATTCCATAATTTTTGTTCCATACAATTTCCAGTTTTGCTCCATATATGGCCGATATTAAAATTTTCATAAGGGAGATCAGTAAAAGAGAATTTGTACCTGTTTCAAGCTGAAAATGCATTATATTAACAGGGCAGATAATTCCTTTCATGTTAATTTTCAATTTTATTGTTTATACATGTATGTACACGAAATAAACCTTAAACTTTATAATTTTTTGTTTACTTTTTATTTAGGGATGGGAACAAGGTGTGATAGGTATGAAGAAAGGTGGCAAGAGGTTAATTGCTATTCCTTCATCTTTGGCTTATGGTGAAAAGGTAAGTGGCTAATAATACAAAACAAATAGAACAATGTTCAGGTAGTGTGTTAAAATTGGCCACTCTGAAAATACCATTAATACTCTTTTAAGCCCGGTTTCCATATGATCGCTGCGATCACTGCGATCGCTGAAAAAAAAGTTCAGCGATCGTAGCGATCATATGGAAACCACTCTCCGGCGATCGTAGCGATCGCAGCGACAACGATCGCTGCGATCGCTGTGATTCTATCTCAGCGATCGTGGCGATCGTAGCGATCATATGGAAACCACTCTTTATGTACAGGCTCAGCCTCACTGGGTTGTAATTATTCAAGACTCCTTTGTTAGAATGGTACAATGGAATTCAGAGTACATGTCGGAACACTAGGATGTGGCATTGTGTGTTCGCATACAAATGTACACCATATGCAAATTGCCACGAAGTTGAGGCATAGCACATGCAGTTCATGCTGAAAACAAAAGAAATCAGAAAAATGAGGCTTACATCAAGCACCACCCAAACCTGCACTTTAGAGAGTATATAGTATTTTTAATAATTTCTGGAGTGGGCAATATGACATGTAGATGATCACTGTAGGGTGGTAAAGTTTATCCAGGAGCCAAGTGGTCCACAACTGTTGTGTAGTCATTTAAGTTAAAGGAGTCAAGAAGACATTCACTTTTCCATTGCTATCTCTGTAATGAACTTTATTCACTAAACATTCATCTATAACAAGATACAATCAATGTTATATTACTTCTTCTTAGTAACAGCACTTTAACATGCATGCAGTACATTAACTTATCTTATTATTAGGCAATAGCATACATGAACTTGTTGCTTTAGTAATTAATACACTACAACAACTACCAGTGAGAGTTTAATCTGATTTCTTTAAAGTAGACTACAAGCAGTCTCTCTTTCCTAGCTTAGTCCATCGAGTGAGACACAAAAAACATTAGCGATAAACATTAGGATAATGGCCGTGCGAAACTGGGGGCGAGACAGGCGCACGAGAAAAGAGAGACTACAGACTAATCCGAGGTGAATGCACTTTCACAGTCGAGAGATTTTTCGGTATCAGATTTGCTTCTCTTGACATCCTGTCAATCTACATGTCATCGCAATGCGGGACATCTGACCCAAAACCAAATCCTTTTAGCACAAAGAGAGTAAAATGCCGCAAAAGGATGAGTTCTTCGAACGATACCCCAAAAAAATCCATTAAAGGTAGACCAGCAAAGGAACCTTCTTGCCCTGATTTTTGCCGTGTCTGGAGATGTAACTTCAAAAGTTATTACGGGATTTCAGTCGAAACCGGGTTTCAACTAAGAATATTTTCAAAATTCCAAAATGAGCAGGAGTAGAAAAATATCGGCTCCTCGATTTGGTTGTCGAACTTGGACTTAAAGGCAGGATTTCACGAACTCGCTACAGATGCAATGTTCACCGATTGCAGCGGAGCCAACAGCTTGACGTTCCATATCGTATGGTTCATGAGAAAGTCGACAGGAAATGGTGGAAATTGGCAACCTAATGACCATTGAAAACGTTGAGAAACCACAAATGAAAGTTGTTTTGCCGACTGGTGAAAACACTTTCTCCTTTCATTCCATAGCCTGCATGACAGGTGCTTTATGAGCCAAGCGGGGTGAGCGAAGCATTTCGCGGGAAGCGCAACGGGAGCACGAAGTGCGAGATGAGGGGAGGGGAAAAATAAAGCGCCTGTAGATTGTCCTGCCTCTTCTGCCCACCAACTCCCACCGATATCAACTGACTGCAGTGATTTCGAATTAACCAATCAAAACACGATCTACATCGCAAGTTATGTTAACTGCAGACTTGCGCTCACATTAAGGTTACAGTGTACCTTCGGGGGTGTCTCCAGTATAACAGCTCTAGCGTCATAAGATTACACTTAATATACCTAAACCCAGATATCAAATTAAAGCTTATAGAGCTGGCTATCTAAATATGGAAACCATTTGGTAATAAAATTAATTGTCGAATTTTTTACGACGTCTAAATTCGAACGTCCGAATCAGCTTTAAAACGCTATAACTCAAAGCGATTATTGTATTTTGCTAATTTGATTTGTTCTCAGATTTCCGGACACGAAGCGCTAAAAAAACGTGTCGGTGATTTCCCATATTCAATTGCAATGAAAAATTACAGAATATTTTCGAAAAAGGGAGAAAAAAAATTGGAATGATCGCACGGAAATGGCTCTTGACGAAAAAGTTTTCAGAATTAAGAAATTCGCCGACACGTTTTTGTTGATTATATGTTAGCTTCTGTCATATCATAGCTTCTGTCCAAATTTGAGGAAAATCGAACAAATTCCCTTTGAGTTGTAGCTCTTTAAAGTGTCCCCAACAAGCAAAACATTAACTTTGAGAAAACAGCACTTAAAAAAACATTTCGCTTTATAAACAAACTCTGCCCACAAAAGTTATACTGTCATTTCTCCATCAATTTTCACTATTTTTCGACAATTTTTTTTTGGATGAAAGTTCATTCTGTAAACTTTATTTTGATGCCAAAAAAATAATTTCGATAAATTTTCGATCTGAAGGTACACTGTAACCTTAAATGAAGAACTGAGAAATGAACTGATCCTTTAAAGCAGCTAATAACTCCTACCTAAGCGGCTACTACTGATCTTACAAGTCTTTCAAATTGAGTAAAAAAAACGTGCCAAGAGCTAGCAAACAAACGAAGGCGTAGCTAAATATTCTAAACAGCTCTGGAAAGCATAAATTCCTCCTGTCAGTATCACAGCTAGAGATTTTTTCCTAAGATCAGAAAGGAAAAATCTCTCAGGCATGTACTTGGGGTAGACTTATTCTAAAGCTGGGCCAAAGTGCTTTTAGCGACGAGCAGGATTTGTTCAAGATCTGTCACCTTTTATAACAAGAAAGGAAAAATCTCTCAAGCATGTTCTTGGGGTAGATTTATTCTAAAGCTGGGCTAAAATGCTTTTAGCAACAAGCAGGATTTGTGCTATGCCTGTCACCTTTTATAACAACTACAGGAGGAAATCCAAGGTTTGATGAATGTTCCAGTCGAGGAAACACAAACAATAACCAAGGTAAAAGCGAGAACTTTGTATTTCTATCTTTTTGTTTACATTTGGCATAGTTGATCTCACACATCATCGTCACGTGGTATAAATTGGCCAATCAGCATTATCGACTACCAGATGAACGGTCGAAGAGCCAGGGAGAACAATGGACTGTCTACAGGCGCTTTATTTTTTCCCTTCCCTTGTCTCGTGCTTTGCGCTCGTGTCACACTCTGTGTGAAATGCTTCACTCCCTCCACTTGCTCATAAAGCACCTGTCATGCAGGCTATTCGTTCCATGCCAGATGTCGCAACGGCTAATATGGTCAAGAACATTATGAACAAAAATTAGAAGCCAGTAGCAAATGCTATTTTCGTGCATGAAGAGCTTAGAGAAGAACTCTTACTGTCACTGGAATTGCTCGTCAGCAAAATGCCCAAATGTCTGCGCACGCCAAACGAGTTTCAACCGTTCTTGTACATAGTGGTGCGAAGGCAGACGACTTTGCCAGACTGAATCGACTTGGCGCTGATCTCAAGTGTTGACAACTCGTCACCGCGGGGTTACCGCTTGTTGACAGATCTTCGATCAAGAGCCAATCAGATTTTAGTTGTGAGGGCAACTCATAATTCAAATGCCTGGGCTTCGTCTGTAGTCTCTCTTTTCCCCGGGCGCCTGCTTCACCCCCAGTTTCGCGTGTCCATTATCCACTCGCTAATGTTTTTTTCGTTTCTCGCTCAATGGACTAAGCTGAGAAAGAGAGACTGCTCGTAGTCTATCTGTAAAGTGAAGCGACTGTGAGTATCACTACTTCCCCATGGATGGGTTGCTAGTCCAAGCTCATATTTATATGCTTGGGTGAAGAGAGGCAATATGGAGCAAACTTTCTTGTCTAAGGAAACAACTCGATGCAAGACACCAGGGCTTGAACCATCGACCTTCACTTTGAACATCCGACATGCTAACCACTACACCACTAGTGTAAAAATAGTACGTGTATTGGGGGTTTGCACATGATCTCATAAAAAATAAAAACAAAATCTAAAGTATACATCCTACAAAGCTGTTTGTAACATGGTATGTGGGTACCAGTGTTACAATCCTTCACAGAAAGTTTCAGGTTTTAACTATGTTTTGCTTCCTATTTGGGAAGGTTTGAAATGTGTCACGCAATTTGTCACACTATTTCAAAAAAGCCGTGAACGATTCGAAAGTTATTTTTGCATTATAGATGCTTATAAGATGATTAAATGAAACTTTTAGTGAATCCAATATTTTGTGATGAGATTTTGGGTGTTATTAAGACTTTGAAGTTTTGGCCGCCATGTTGGTGCCCCTACATGTAAGTGGGGCACCAAGATGGTGCTCCATACAAAGTCATTTCTTACTAAAAATGTCTGCTACTCGTTCGCCTATAACTCTTGAACGAAATGCTTAAAATATATCATAAAACTTTCTAACGCATGCGCGTGAGTATAGGCTACTGGTAGTCTCTTGTTCTTTATGTTTTATTCATCAGGGTGTGAGTGGCAGAGTCCCTCCTAACTCCTCACTCCTGTTTGAAGTGGAAGTTCTAAGGGTATGTATTTGTACCTTCATGTACATGTCATAACCCATCAATAAGTTCCGTAAAGTAAAAATGTGTCACTTGCAGTAATCAATCTGATTTGCTTTCTGGATTTGTAATGGACAATGGGAACCTCTGGGAGAGTCCATCATAATTTTTTTTTTTAAATGACACAAAAAGACACTACTTACAATTACTCATATACAGACAATACGATTACTTACTCTACTTATAAGTAAAACGTAACACTTACTCAATTATACTAAACGCTACGGAAAACACTACACAATACTTAGTTACATATGTTGCATTATAACAAAGAAAATTATTTTGAAAGACATACAGTACAGTTACAATTCAAAGACTACTCACTAACAATATACTACAATGCACTATTTACAATTATTATTATTATTATATTATTAATTATAATTTGAATCCAACCATCATAATTACAAATAAGCAAAGCAAACTTTATTCAGGGTTAGATAATTGACAAACAGTAGTTGAAATTATCATTGATCAAAATCATGGTTTAGTTTTTCATTCAGACAGCTGGTATTCTAACTTATTTAAAATATTAAAATTCACTGTGGCAAATTTGGTGTACTGTTCAGGAAAAAATTATTAAATAACATATCATTTATATTAAATAATTCACCACATTAAAAGTGATAGTGTTAACATTCCAAACTGACTCAGATGCTTTTAAAAGCTGAACACAAAATGCAAAAATTCTTTTCTTTTGCATTTATGCAGTGTTTTCGATAATAACTATATGATTTTGTTTGTTGTTGTAACAGATCAAATCCAACAGAGAGTCTAGTGAGTCTCCTGTGACTGTTCAGGAGTCCTCGGTCAGTTCCCAGAATTCAGGTCAACTTCCTGATATCCTGTCGGAGCCGTCTGGTACAAGGAAACGCTCCACAGACTCTGAATCTTCCCAACTAAGGTATATGAAGCGATAGGAAACTTCAGAGCAGAGAATGAGATCAAATAAGAATACTGTTAACCATTTAACTCCCAAGAGTGCCAAATGTCAAAATTCTATAAATATTGCAAATTTCATTTTGTAAAATATTGAAAAACAAATGGCTTCATGCAAAAGTACTGCCAAAGAGGTTTCATTTGAATGGTCTCACCGTAGGATTTCATCAACAGACTCAAAAGTTAAAACAATATGACAATATGAATGGGTTAACACTTAGCACACTCGTAAATAAACCACAACCACAACTTTGATGTTTAATTTTGAGAAGAAAAAAAAAACACTTTAATAAAAATGTAGTGGAGTTTTATTAACATTTAGTATGGGAAATACAGCCAAGCCTGCTTAATACGGACACCAAAGGGACAGACCAAAGTGTCCATATTATAAAGGTGTCTGTATTATAGAGGTAGGGATTGTAAGAATTATGGTATCTTCGGGACTAAGTGAACTGTTTGTGATAGAGGGGATGTTGGACTGTAATTCAAAATTTCATGCCCTATATATAAATACTGAACTGTAATTCTTACGTGGTAGCCAGTTTGTACACCAAAGTTTGGAGAGCAAGAGCTAGTTTGGAGCAATTTGGATTTCAAGGCCAAATAAGTTTTGTTGTCATGCCATACTTGTGCCATACTTGGCTGCAAATGTCTGGAAAATTAAGTTGGAGAAGTGTAATTCAGTGAGTGTGTAATGAATTAAATGTAACTCTTTGAACTGTTTCATAGTGTGCCAGGTGATAGCGGCATCAAGGGTAGAACAGCATCTATCACTGAACAACTCTCTCAGGTAAGAATATCCCACTGTAAAGTTAAAAATAATAATTATTTTTAACTTAATTAAACTTTGGATGGCATAATATTTGATATAATAGTTTTATAGAAGCTTGCCAGCGACTCATCGAATGTTATTACTGGAATGAAATTACTATATCCTTGTAACAGCAATATTACTTCTATGTTTCTATTCCTTTCTTTATAGTGTGTTTTCTCTTTTTTCTTAAAAAAATGTAATTAGTTTATTTATAGGGCATATAATTGGTTTACCTATATCTTGCCCTTCTCCATAAATAGATAAAAAAGTAGTAGTTTTTGGATGTATCTGAAGTAAGGAATTTTGAAAAATAATATTTATTTCTTGTGAAAAATATGAAGTTTTTTCCTGTCTTCTTGTATTTTAAACACTACACTTCGTTTTCCTCAGTCTCCAGGGAAAGGCACAGACAAGGCTCGTTTGCTTGCTAGAATGTCTAAAATGGGAAAAAATCCATTGAGTCTTCCTGGAGCAGTCGTGGCTGAACCAGAGAATTATGACATGGCTGACCCAGAACAGGTATATCAGTGCATTCACAGACCAGTTAACCCTTAATTTACTCCCAAGAACTACTCGCGCTAAAAATCAAAATTCAAGAAAAATTCTAGATTTCATTTTGTAATAATATTGAACAACAGAATAATGTTACCATGCAAAAGTGCTGCCGAAGAGGTTTTATTTGCATGGTCACACCATAGAATTTCCTCCACAGACTTAAAAGTTAGTATTACACCACATGTCTCCATAATATTGACGCTGCAAGTAAAGGGTTTAACTTATGTCCAGAAATGCCTGCAATAACGAAAATGGTCAATTTGACAAAATTTTGCCATCAGTTTTGACAAAAGGTCTTCAGTAGTGGCGAAATGTTGTCAAATCAGCATTTGCTACCCCCCCCCCCCCCCCCCCCCCACCTTCACCTCGCTCCCTCAAATCTAACTCTTAGTGGCAAAATGTTGTCAAATCGTCATTTTCGTTAAATCCACCATTATCGTCAAATTCCCCGCTTTTTTGCTGACCCCCTCTTCACCTCGCTCCCTCAAATCTTAAACTCTTAGTGGCGAAATGTCGTCAAATCTGTGACTTTCACCAAATTGGCTTACTGAAGACCTTTTGTCAAAACCGATGGCAAAATTTAGTCAAATTTACCATTTTCTTTGTTGCATGCATTTCTGGACATATGTACTGTACATGAACGTTGATTGAATCAACCTGTGCTAGTAAATTGCCTTTGTTTGAAGTAACCATATTCTAACTTTTGTAGATTGTGGAAAAAATGATTACCGGTATAATAAATCAATCATGTGTCAATTAAAATTAACAGTTGTGATTGTGACAAATTTGATTAGGAGATGCCCCTCAGTCCAGAGGCTGCTGTGCGAGACACCAGATCAGAGAGCAACACAACAAGCCCACCGACCATCAGCACCAATCCGCATCCCAGCCCACGAGCCAAACCACAACCACCACCCAGACCAGCTCACATTCACCCAGAAGTTCATCAGACCTTACACAATCCAGCACCCACTGCGCAGCCCATGCAGCAACCTGTTTACAACCCACAGCCAGTAATAAATCCACAACCAATGATGCCATCAGCATTCGCACCACAGCAGTCAGTTGCTCTGTATCAAGTGAGTTTTTCCTCACGAAGCGATGTTAATAAATTTGTCGTGCCTCAGGAGCTAAGCCGTGCGAATTCGAGTGAAAAATATATTTATATTCATATATATTTATATACTTGAAGATGTCCTGCAGTTGCCTGGCAACAGCGCAACAAAGCTTGAAGACGTCAGACAGCGGTACTACTTCATGTAAGCCTATATAGGAGCATTGTAAACAATGATGGCGGACGGTAAACGGTACGCGAACCATCGAAAGGACCTTATACCAACATTTTTAGTTTCAAAGAAATTTCGTGGAATGCTGAAAGTTTTGACCCGCGGTGCACCCTCCCCCAAGCTTCGCGAGGTTCTGCGAGACACGTATTTCTAGTGATACTACATTGTTCTTCTTGGGATGTAGAAAACTCTTCCAACACTCTTCTTCCACAGTTCAATTCCCATTAAATGTAAAACTTTTTTCAACACTTGGTAGTTAGTGGATGAAATCGTTATTCTAAGTTGTGATCATTTAAATAAATGCTGCCAAGCAATACACTGTACTTTCCTGTTATACTGTACAAGGTGGTTCTAACTTTTAAGTCTGTGGATGAAATCCTCAAGTGTGACCATTCAATTGAAAGCCACTGAGCAGTACTTTCCTGTGGTACTGTTTATTATGCTGTACAAGGTGGTTCTAACTTTTAAGTCTGTGGATGAAATCCTAAAGTGTGACCATTCAAATGAAAGCTACTGAGCAGTACGTTCCTGTGGTACTGTTTATTATGCTGTACAAGGTGGTTCTAACGTTCAAATCCTCAAGTATGACCATTCAAATGAAAGCTACTGAGCAGTACTTTCCTTTGGTACTGTTTATTATGCTGTACAAGGATGGTGGATGAAATCTTTCAGTGTAACCCAGAGTGTAACTATTTATAAAGAATGGTATATTCTTATGGTTCCTTATTTTTTGAATATTTTACAAAATGGAATTTGAAAAAAGGGTGAACTAATTTCATTTTTCATCCCGTCTTACCTCCTCAGCCCCCCACCAGCATAGGATATCCCATGATGCCTCCCCAGCCACAGATCATAACTGCTGCACCATATTCAGCTCCACCTCCTGCACCCCCTCCACAACAGCCCACCGCTAATGATGCCATGGTCCCTGTGCTTATGGCTGAGACTCGGCAGCAGCAGGGAGAGATACGCATGTCTATAGGCAAGCTTTCAGACAAGATTGACGAGCTTTCTAACAAGGTGAGCACAGTGCAGGAAAAACAAAGAAACTACATAGTTACTGAGCTCAATAATATTACGTGGACGTTTGTAACAGCATGTTACAATTTGACATGTTCATTGTGTTATTAGTGAAGGGTTTACATACATGTACTCCCTCAGCTAAAATGGCTTTTTACACAATTATAATAAAGTTTCTAATAATAATAATAATAATAATAATAATAATAATAATAATAATAATAATAATAATAATAATTTACGTGCTTATTTTGCGCATATTCCATGTAAATGATCAAAATGTGCATTACAATAACTATAATATTAACTGAAATACATGATGTATATGACAAAATTACAAAGAGGTTAAAAAAATCTAAAATGTAAAAACTATGAAATAGGAAATTATGTCTTCTAAAAAATACAAATAGGGAATAAAAATCTAATCGTATGCAAGCCTTAAAAGATATGTCTTCAAGTGGCATTTAAAAGTATACAAGTTACTTATCGCACGTAGATCATTGGGTAATGAGTTGCACAGTTTGGGGGCAGCCACTTTAAAGGCCCTATCACCCAAAGTTACTTTAGTTTTAAAAGAAGGTGGCGCAAGTAAAATACCATGACACGATCTTAAATCGTAGCTACATGACTTAATTGTAACTAGCTCCCAAAGGTAAGGTGAAGCAAGACCATTTATTACTTTAAATACCAATAATAATACTTTAAAAGTCTCTACTGTCACGAGTGATACAATATACAATAAATTAATTTATTACCGGCATTATATATTTCATTTTTGTAATGAAACGAAACTGAATGCAAGGCTGGCACTACGACAATGGGCAGATTTTTTTAACGTCGATATTTTAACTAACAAAATTAGCCTTTCTCGTGGCTGGTAATACTGAAGGAAACTACAATAATGGCTCCTTACATTTGACTTTTAAAAATACACGAGTGGTTAACGATTAAGGAATAAAACTAGATAACATGATATAAGCAGTCATGTTTGGGGTAAATAAAGCAAGCTACTTGCACATAGCACACAATTCTTTATTTTATTGTGTAAACATGCTGTGCTTGGCAATCAACTGATTCCCTGAAATTCCTTGGAGCATTACATTTGACATTACTGCCTCAACAAGTTTTTGTTCAGACAGGTTTTGAAGATAGAGTTCAATTTGTTATGGAATTTAATGATATCGGTGATGTTTCTCTAATCTTTATATTCCAAGACATTTTCTGTGGAAAACCAAGTCCCTGACATGGTTTCCAACAGACAAGATCTTGCTGATTTGTAAGCAAATAATAAAAGTGATAAGTTGCTTACATGCAACTTCTCTGACAGAAACTACACACTAATACTGCCTTTTTATGACTGTAATGTCAGGTTGAGCGTCATTACCACAGCTCAGCTCAGTTAGCTGGACAGATGGCTCCTGTTAGTACGATGGGAGTTGGTACCTTTGGTAATCCACAAGCTGCGTTAGAAGCTTCTGTTTTGGTTCACAACATCACCAGAATAGTACAGGTAATGTGGATAGATCTTATGTTGATTCTTTTGTAGTCTTTACAATCACCCCTTTGAGTCTTCATAGCAAATAACATCACAACTTATTTATATTTTCAATTACTTGGCCTGACTTGGCAGGGACATCCAACAATTTTAATGCCAATTGACTGTGGGCCCGTAACTGCATTCCCACAGAAAACAATCCGAGTCTACAACAGGAATCCTCGGTAGGAAAAAAGATGGCGACTGGTACATTTACCCATAATTCTTAGCGCACAAAAACCTTAACAACGTTCATAAAAATGTAAAGAAAAGTTATAAAATCTTCAAACCTGGTCTACACATTGTCCTTAGTACTGGAACAAATATTGTAAAAATTTGGCTTTCTTTGTGCCTTATGTGCTGTGTTAGGTCCGCAAGGTATTGTGGTAAAATGAACAGTCGCCATCTTTTTTCCTACGGTGGATTGCAACTCGGCATGACCTTCCGTGCACATGTCAGATGCTCTAACCACTGAGCTACATGTACGAGAGACTTGTGGCGAGCTAGGGCATATACTAGGTTCACACACTGGTCGGATGCTCTAACCACTGAGCTACAAGAGACTTGTGGCGAGCTAGGGCATATACTAGGTTCACACACTGGTCGGATGCTCTAACCACTGAGCTACGAGAGACTTGTGGCAAGCTAGGGCATATACTAGGTTCACACACTGGTCGGATGCTCTAACCACTGAGCTACGAGAGACTTGTGGCAAGCTAGGGCATATACTAGCTTCATATATGACATGCATCCTGCGTTCTGCTAGGAACAGCAATGTTGAAAAATGGACATCTTTATTTATTTATCAATGTATACCAAAATCTTGTTTATAGGAAAATGAGAAATTCAAAGCTGAAAGTGCGGAAAAGACAAGAAAGATTGAATCGCTGAATGACAAGATATCAGACTTACTACAGAAGAATCAGAGGTATTTTGCAGCTACTTTCTCATTCTCGATAATTAACAACTATTCACCTCAGTGTAGGTGGGTCGTGGTGGATATTTACCGAGACGCGAAGCGTTTTAGGATATACTGAAACAGTGAGATAATATAACGAAAATGATGCTTTTTAACTACTTTATTCCTGTCAACGATTACAATTTTCGCGCGCAAATTGCTGGGAGGTGAATAGCACTTGCTATTCCGAGTTTCAGTAGCCAATCAGAGCGCGCCAACAATGCTATCCATTGTTTCAGTATATGCTAACAAATGTTATTTGCTATTCAGAAACCAAATGTTGACCATTCAGTTTTTAATACCAGCAGCGAAATAGCAGAATTTGTAATTTATTTATTTGAAGAAAATTTTGTATATTGATTGGTTTATAAATGTACTTGTTCAGTTAGGGGTTAAAAATCAATTTCGGCAAGAAATGATGTTTTGCTTTTGTTTCCTAAGCTTCTTAAATTTAGATTCGCCATTTCTTTGTAAATTTATCAAGGTTACTGGAAATGGGTGTGTTTTTTAGGTTACTGGAAATGGGTGTGTTTTTTATGAAAGAGGCCTATAGATGCAAAAATGTTTTCTCGTGTATTTTGGATGTTGGTCAGCTTTGATGAGTGAAATGTCGTTTTCAGATTTGTTGAACAGAGCAACACCATGTTGGAGCAGAGAAGTGACTCATTTCAAGTGAATTCATCGCAGTCACAAGCACGGGTGCTGTCTTTAGAGCATGAAAAGGTTTGCTGAAATCTGCTTCTCTAACTATGAATTTTATTAGATGCGAATAACACAGTATAGGGGATGAAGAGAAAATTGTGGACTCCACTTGATAGTCAAAACTGAATTCAAAGTTGATACTTTTTCAGAAAACAGCCAGATTCCCACTTGACCGCGGTCAATTGAGCTGCGCCAAAGCCGGTTTTCTGCTTGTCACGCAAATTTTCACGGCGTCGACCAGTCTCAACGGCAATATATCCTTGGGTGATATCGATATATCTTTGGGTGGGGAGGTGCGGCCCGCCCCCTCATACCCTGACCCTGTTTAAGACAAAAATTGCTGATTTTCCTACCCTATTGAAGACAGAATTCCAATTTTTGATACCCGGTTTAAGACATTTAACCCGAATAAATTTTGCTGTAGTTTAGTTCATAGAACATACGCGCAGGCTGTTTATCGTCCAAGAATAGATACCCTGTTTAAGACAACAATTGATAAAATCGATACCCTGATTAAGACAAGAAATGATAAAATCGATACCCTGTTTAAGACAAAAATCCCGAAAAACATACCCTGGCTGGCCGCACGTCCCCATTAAGCCCATATAAGGGAGTACCCTCCCTCCCCCCCCCCCCCCCCCCCCCCCCCCCGAATGAAGACATTCTCAAGGCCGCAAGTAAACTTGACTTGGTTCCCTGAAGGCTAACCTCGGATTTTGATTGGACAGTCGCAATCTCTGTGAAATTGCGCAAAATAATATTAAAAGAATGGACCATTTTTGTGCTTCTCGCACTAATTAGTGCTTATTCCGTTTTGAAGATCTCCATGAGTGGTGAACTGACCACAGCTAAGACGCACTTGGCAGCACTTCAAAATGAGGTCACATCTCTTCGCCAGAAAGAAGCAGAACTTAGCAGTCAGCTCAGCAAAGTCACATCAGAAGCAGAGAAATACAAAAACGAGTTGACTCACACTAAAGACTCGCACACAGGTCAGTTAAATTTGGTTTCATTAACTGAATTGATAAGGTAATAATTGGCCGCCATAAAGTGATTCAAAAGGTAATGTTTCGAGCGCTAGCTCTTCGGATTCGCTCTGACAACTACTTAGGCCCAGTTCAAACGTCGAACTTCACATGTGCCGAACCTAATGCAAATTAGCAAGAACAATAGATTTTGCTCATTTACATTATGTTCGGCACATGTGAAGTTCGACGTTTGAACTGGGCCTTAGTAATTAACGGTTTCAAAACATCTCGTTTCAACACGAAGTGTGTTTTCAGTATTTTAAAAGTGCCCCTTAAAGAATTTTGAACCGGCGTACACCCGACATAACTGACAAATAAGTGTACAAGCTGGTTATAATGTAATTGAATTCTTCTTTCTCGTGTAATTTAAATATAGAGAGTACTGAAGAAACTGAGAAATTGAAGCAAAGTCTAAAGGACGAAAAACAAACGAGGAAACGACTGGAAAGCAAAGTTGATCATATCGAAGAAGAACTAAACGACATAAAACACGAAAAAGAGACTTTAGAAAAGGTAAGAACTAATTGTTCGAGAAAAAGACTACTTTCTTCATGTGTTTAAACCGATATCTGTTCGTTTTTGCGGTGTGCATTGCAAGAGTTGGTGTCAGTAAACACATTAATTAAAAATGTCGTTGAACAGGGCCTTGGAGAACGGAAAAAGAAACATGCAGCGGACAAGAAAAAGTTTGAAGAAGAACTTGAGGAACTGCGGTCTCAGCAAGAGGTAATAGATTGCATTTTGTTTCTTTCGTCAAAAATTCATCTATATGTGATAATGCTTGAAGGGAATACAAAAGAATGTGTTTCTCAACAAAAATAAAAAAAAACGACTGAACATTTCTTCGGCAAAATTCAAGATGAGTGCAAGACTAAACAGACATTCAGGGTCGTTCAGTAACTGAAAGATTGTGCTTTATCAGGCCTATCACTCATGTTTGATCCTGATGGAACACTACCGCTCATTTCAGCACTAAACTATACGAAGTACACTTCCCGCTTTTCAGTGAATATGCTGTTGCTATTCGCTTGAGTCCAATACCGTTGGTTTTCCAAACTTCCTATTCTCCCGCGCAGCCGTTATTTGTCTCGTCACGCAACGCTCCTCCCCACCAACATTCTTCAAGTTTCTCCCCTCCGGTTCATAAGAGCCTACTTTCTTTAAAACATTTCGTTGTGATTTTTGATAGGAGGAAATAAAGTTCTTGAAGGAAAAACAAAGAAAAGAAAAACACAGCAGCGGAACAGTAACAGCACAACAGGTCAGCGCCTTTTTGTTCTTACTTGTATTTGATAGCTCACTGTATAAAGCAGTTTTCAATCGAGTGTCAAAAGTAATGTCGTGTTTGTTTTGGTTTTGCATTGCCACGCTTTGTGATTGGTTAAAAAATCTCGCGCCACTTTCTCAACCAATCAGAGCCAACACCAATCACAACTTGTTCGTACGCGTTTTCCCGCGCTCAACGCCGGGTAGCTGTATTTGGTTGGAGAGCCGATAGGTTCGTTGGATTTAGACACTCAATTGAAACCCGCTGCAAAACACAATGTTAACGTTTTAGTTTTTGTCTCCTCTCCTCTGTTTATATTTCACTGTTTTATTCACTGTTTTTTTTTCTCTAAAGCACGATTTATCAGCGAACATAAATACCTAGACTTATGTTATGCTCGAATTTTACAGAATAGTTCTGTTAAGCTCCCACTACAAGTTCTAACATTTTTATATAACATTTAATTTGTTGGTTAGCCCCGGCTACACATTCTAACATTGTTATATGTTTGTTGGTTCAACAATGTTAGAACGTGTAGTCGGCATGTTAGATGATGGTTGACTAACATTTTTTGTTGGAAGAATGTTTGATTGAAATCAAAACATTCTTCAAACTAAAACAAAACATCATCTAACATGCTGACTACACGCTCTAACATTGTTGAACCAACACACATGTAACAATGTTAGAATGTGTAGCCAGGATTTTAGGAGCTAATATTGTCGAAAGAAAACAAAGTGATGAATTGGACCGAATCCAGATAAGCGATCGCTATACCGGATATAAAGGGTTAACTTGAATTAAAGCACACGGTATTGAATCTGATTGGTCTTACAGACGTTGTACGGTGCAAAGTTGAGACTATCATGACTAGATGAAAATTAACACAACCAACGTTTCGAGGCGACGAAATAGACTGAGTGTATAAGGCTTTTGTTGTCATATGTAGGTCGCCCAAGCTGAGTCAGAACTTGAGAAAAGGTGGACGGAGAAAGCAGAAAAAATGGTCGCACAGACAGAGGAGAAATGGAAAAGAAGATTCCAGGAGGTCACGGATGAAAAAGAGGAGATGAACAAAAGACTGGCAGACGTTAAACAAAAGGTAGGAATTGCACTTTTCATTATCTCCGGTAGAGGGTTTTTTTTATTGCAATGTGATTTACAGTGAATGTAATTTTTCCCCCGTACTGATGGGCTTGATGAGGCAGTGACAACACGTTTGCTTGCACGAGGAGGCAAGTTGTTCAAAGAAAAATTGTAGCGTCCTCAGTACACAGTCAAATGATTGGTCTTTTCAGAAAAATGCTATGCTGCTCATTACATGTGCATGTAGACATCCCATTAACTTGCTTTGTGTTCAAGATAAAACATCGATCTACTCATAATCCCGTGTTTGGTGTCATTTTTAAAGATCTTTTTTTTAATAGTATTCATCAACAAAGGCTAGTGAAGATTCCAAAGATGAAAAGATTAAAGATCTCCAAGAAAAAGTTGAAGACCTAGAGGGAATACAAGAAAAGGTTTGTACTTGATAGTTTGTATCGTGACTGAAATTACACTGAATAAAACCCCACAAAACAATCTTTGTTATTTTTGTGAGGTGTGAGAGACTTATCTTATAGGGTGCTTACCATTTGTCATAACTGGCCAGACCGATCAGTTCGCAAACAGAATACACTTTTTTCAAGACCATCAAAATGATGCGTACTACAAACAACTACTGTATCTATGAATTGACAAGTCTGGTTGGCCAGTTAGAAACAATAATGGAATACTATTTACGAATTGACTGGCCTGTCCGGCCATTTCTGACAAATGGTAAGTGACATTAGTGTGAGCTCAATAAGACAGCGTGGTCTAGCCATGAATATAATAGCCTGCGCCCACACACGTCTCCCATTTCCTTTGCTTCCTGCGAAGAAAGACATTCGACGAAAATCGAATTTCACAGATCCAACTTTCGTGGGAAATAAATTTTAAAACCTTTCAAGGCACTGAGCCCAATAAAAAGGGAGGGAAAAGAGCCAGGGAACGGATCTTCAAAACATTATCACAGGGAGAGATTCCGGAGAGAGATTCGCACTACCCTGGCTTCACACGACCCCACAATCTCTGCAGCTTAAACTTTTATCGTGTTAAAATAAAGGTTATCCATCCGTCCATCCATCCACGGGTCATCAGGAAAGTAAAAAAAATCATACAAGGGAAAAGTTTCAAAAAAAAAAAAAAAATCATGCACAGCAACCAACACAGTAAAAAGAAGAAGAAGAGGACTTTACCGCAAAAAAAAAAATCCTGCACAGCCGATGGAGGAAAAAAGATCATGCGAGCTGAAAAATCCCCCTCCCCCTTAACTTTTCTAATGGTCCGTCCCTAAGATGAATGTCGATATCATTTCACAGCACGAGTGTTCAAAATTTATGCCATATTAAACAGAGAACAGCAGTACACGTGAACACGATCCGAAATGGCGTTACACAGACGTCCGCGTGAAGCAAAGGAAATGGAAATGGAAATGGATGCGCGCAGGTTAGGATTATAACAGAAAGCAATATTACTGCAAGGCTAGATTCAATGTGCTGCCCTTGTTGTTCAACAGTACACTCGACTTCAGGCTTCACAAAGTGATAAAGACTCTGAGATGAAAGTATTACGTTCAGCACAGCATGAACTTGATGAACTTCAGGCAAAGGTTAGGGCAGATTACATCAGTTTGATCAGATGTTTTTAGCAGTTTTACTTAATTGGGTTAAGTATTCCCGATTGCTTTGATTTTGCATTGCTACGCTTTGTATGTATGTGATTGGCTAAAAATTTTAAGGCCACTTTCTCAACCAATCAGAAGTAAAACCAATCGAGACTTGACAGCACGCGTTTTCCCGCGGTTGGCGCCGGCGACATGTATTTGCTTCGAGTTCTGATTGGTTCGTTGGATTGTCTAGGTTTGTTGTGATTGGCCAGAGAAATAACTTCGGTTTTAGTTTCATAATACTCAATTGAAAACCGCGCTTTAAACTATTACCTATGTTCGACATTTGTCATTCCAAAGGGCATGATTTTTGTAAAACAATTGCCATGGCAACATAACTGAAGGACATGTTGCATGAAATGCAACGCAGATGCAGATGTTTCTTGTCTAAGTGTTATAAAAAAGCTGACTTATACCATATATTCGTTGTTTTATTGATCAACAGTATCAAGATGTTCGCTCCAAAACATTAAAAATGAAAGAACAATATGAGGAGCAACTTACATCGGCCGAGGAGGTAACGATAATTTTTTTGTCCTCCTTTCTTTTATATCCTCTAATTTGGAGACAGGATCTCCAAGAAAGAACAGCAACAAATGCATTTATTGTTTAACTTGGAAGTGAAAATACAAGACATTCTACCTTTTTCAATGGAAATTGTTCATTCCCTATAATTCTGAGCTGTCAAATAGCAACAATTGTTTGTAACGAGATGAGATTCTAAGGAAGGCGCTTTTTGCAATTTATAGAAAAGCAAACGACACTATAAGAAAGTACTGGTCAATAGTTTTTGCTGAAGTGGTCTTCCTTAGGATTTCATCCATACACGCAAACGTTCCAACCGAGTTATAACTTAATTGTTGACTTTGGCAGTGAAATGGCCAATGTTACTCGTCCCAGACTGACTGACTGACTGTCTAGCTGACTGACTGACTGACTAGCTGACTGACTGACTTGACTGACTGACTGACTCACTGACTGACTCACTGACTCACTCACTCACTGGCTGACTTTTGACTGATTGGCTAGCGACTGACTGACTCTGAATAGAAATTTCCCCTTTAACGTTACTTTAAAAATAAATGAATGTTCTCAAGTGTAATGTTTGTGTTTTGTGTTAGGAGCGTGAATCTGCTGTGTCTGAAGCGTACACTAGAGGTTTGCGTGAGGGTAAAGAACAGGCTGGCAGCAATAAACAACAACCGCCTGTTAATGTTACCGATGAAGTGAGTCAATCTTTGCCCTAATTACTACAAAAAAGTAATATCAATTTGTGACATTCATTTACATATTTGATCTGTACATGGCCCCGGCCGAATTTGTTTGTCTGTAACGTAAACAAAGCGAGGGTGTCTGGCTTAGATATGGTTGACTGTATATTGTGTGAAACCCGCAGGTGAAGCGTATAATGAACACAGTGTTCTACATGCTGAGGAGCGAATTTGAGGCAGATGAAACTTACACAGGCTCAGAAATCATGGCAGTTATACTTAAAACAATCAAGGTACGCCACTAGCTGCTTAGTGCTGATGTTTAAAAAGACCTAAATTGTGGTAGCGTAATGCAACAGTACGACATAAGTCAGTGGGTCGTTGTTTAGGACAAAAAGAAAGTATAAGAGGTATAAAGGTAAAGTTGACGCACGTGGTAATGCTGGTAACGCCCATCTTTGGTTTCTGTAGCATGAAGTAACTTAGGGCGCTTACCATTTGTCAGAACTGGACGACCGGCTGGCCGGTCAATTCGTAAATAATACACCATTATTTTTTCAAACTGGCTGTCCAGACTGGTCAATTCGTAGATATCATGCACCATTTTGATGAGCTTGTATAGGAACAGGTCAGTCTTTATTGCATAAAGGTGCATTCCGTTTACAGACTCACCGGTCTGTCCCGCCAGTTCTGACAAATGCTAAGCGCCCTTCGAGTATTGAGCAATACTTTAGCTCTTCTAGACCTCTATTTTTATTGGCTCCGATAACCTGTAGCTTCTATTGGGTTTAGGGCTAGGGGCATTGTTTGTGTTGTTTCAGCTATTGTTTCGTTAACCAATAACTGAGCTTGTTTGGAAAGCTACAGCCTCTCCCCGATTATTGGAACTCCCCATGGATGGGACGCTTATCCATTGCATAGTGACTCGGAGCGTTGGTTCGGTGAAGCAAAACAAGGGAGGGGTGGGGGGTACAAAGGTTGTTTAGTATTCACGAGTTGGCTCATAGGAGCCTTTGATTTGTATTTTTTTCCATAATGCAGGAGGTAACCGTGAAACTTGTGAGTGGAAAATCAATGGAAAAGGAAGAGAGCGAAGAAGAAGACGAAGAAGAGGAGGAGGAGGAAGAGGAGGAGGAGGAGGAGGATGATGAGGATGAAGAAGAACAGGAGGAAGATAAGAAACTTGGAAGCGAAAAGAAGGACGATAGCGAAGGAGAAGATGAAGTCAAAGAAGAGATAACAGAGAAACATGAAGAAGTTAAACTAAAACAGGGCGTTGATGAAGTAGACGAAGAAGAAGACGATGAGAAAGAAAGTAGTAATGTGAGTGTAGAAGGAGAATTAGTTGGCAAGAAATCACAAGGGGATGAAATGGAGGAAGTGGATGCTGAAGAGAGCAAAGATGAAGAAGAATCAAGGGAGCAAAAGGTGGAAGAAACAGAGGAAAAACAACCGGACGAAGAGAGCAAACAGGATACAAAACCAACCGAAGATGAGTTAGCTGTTCAAGAGTCAAATGAGGAAATTCTGCAAAGCAGTAATGACGCTGAACGCGAAGAAAATACTGACAATATAGACAATAAATCGGAAGGCGATTCCTTGCCAGGGGATCAAATAGATGTACCTTCATTAGAGGAACTTTCTGCGGAGGCAAATGAGGAATCCTCTAGAAGTGACTTAGACAGAACTAGCTCCGAAATTTCTGCACAATTTGTGCCGGACGAAAGCAAGGAGATTTCTTCGTCCGAAGGTCTTGAAGACGAACAACAAAACGTAGTGGGTGAAGAAAAGCTGGAGCAAGAGACTGAAGAACAAAGATCACAAGGTAAAGCACCCAAAAGATTGCTTGCCGCGAAACGGAAAAATTCTCAAAATCATTTTGCCAAATTTAAAAAAGAAGCAGTACCATGAGTGAAATTTGTGATCCTCGCAGTGTGCTTTCAACTTAAGCAGTTGAAAAAGAAACCTGAAAAAATTCAGGCTTAAACGGGATTCGAACCCAAGACCTTGCAATACCGGTGCAATGCTCTATCCACTGAGCTATCAAGCCACATGGAACATGGATAGATGGTCAATTGCGAGTTCGTAATATACCTGATGATAGTGAATATATATGCACTGCGAGGATCCCAAATCTCACTCAGAAACAGCACCGCATTTAAGTACTGCAGAAGCTTTTCACGTTATATCGTAACACTGAATCTTGGTTGTTCTTCAATTCAGCAGTTTTTAGTCGTCAGTTCTTCTACCAAGAATAATCGTTTTTGCGATATTTAATTTTTTAAAATTAAGATTTCTCTATCTTAGGTGCAACCCGACGAGAACAACTTTAATAGTTAGTCGCGACTGTTGCGAATAGGGCATTCAGTTTTTCTATGACGGAGCAAACGGCCAATCAAAATACCAACAGACGTTTGCAACGTCAAACGCAAGAGGACATTTCGTTAACTGTAAAAAGCTCAAGGTGTGACATTAGGAATGAAAGGGTACAGTTAAGCTTATGTCCCAATCAGAAGCACCATAGGGCTGCAGCACCTGAATACAATTTATATTATTAAACATTGGTGTCACTAGCTCGATTTTGATTGGCTATAAGCACGCAGCTAATTATTGCTTGCTGTTTCTGTTACGTCATACCTACAGACAATAGTTTGTCTGCTGTGCATTGATCACTTTTTTGTGTGCGCTCTTGTCTTTACAAGTGCAGCTCAGGAATATGCATAAAAAAACAATTATTGGATTCGGTTTTCGCATGATAGCGATAATTATCAAGGCCTCAGTTTGTGTTATCCGCCTCAGCCTTCAGCTTCGGCAGATAACACAAACTTTGGCCTTGATAATAATCGCTATTATGCTCAACCTCATCCAATAATTGTTAAAGGTGATACGGTAGGTTACAAATTAACGGTTTATTAAGTGCTTATACATTTAAAATTTGTCTTCCTTCCAGAAGTCGAAGCAGGCACGACACCAAGCATAAACATAAGTGAAGATAAATTGAAATCGTGAGTATGATTATCTGGCTTTATCAACTGAGTTTATAAGGTAAATTGGCCAATGTAAAGAGATTCAAAACGCTGACGTTTCGAGCGTTAGCCCAGAGAGAATCGTGAGTGTAATCGTGGGTAGTTTGTCCAGTGAATGCAGCGAACCTACGCACGTACATTACTGTTCGCGCGAAAACTCAGTTTAACTGGCTGAACCATGAAACGATCGGCGAGGAAAGTGGGTAAGACGAAAGTGAGGCGCGAGGAGAATGGAGAGTAGACGAGTTGGTATTTTTCCTCGCTTTTTCGCTGTTGTAGTTTCGTCGTTTGTTTTCGCGGTCTGCCTCTCCCTCGCGTGGCCAATATTACCGCCGGCTACAAAGGCTAGGGCAACAGGGTGGCTGTATCCTTAGGTAAGAAGCCGTTTTGATTTATCATTCACAAGTCGAACGTTTGGCGGTCGATTCCAGTCTCGCTTTAGAAACGAGAAATTCAGTTACTGGAATTTGTTGATTGCGCGAGGGTACGCCTGTGACTGCTTAACAGTGTAGAACCAGACTTTTCTCAAATGACCCATTTCTTATATTGTGTGTTAATAATCCGCTGGCTTTTAATGATTTGCAGGCTTATCTGTAATAAAGCCTATTGCTATTGTTTCTAATTCTTATCCTGCGTGGCAATTGTTTCTTTTCCGGGAGCGCGGAAGGTGCTTGAAGGCATTTTTTTGCTCCTTTTCGCGCTCCATGCCTTTACGCGACAGCCGCGCTCTCGGAAAGAAAACGACTGCTACGCAGGCTACCTGATTCTTAAAGAAAAAACACTTATAAACATTGCAAATAATCTCTTTCGTAGTAGTCTCCTGCGCAGCCGTTGTTTGTGTCGTCACGCAACGCATCTCTCCACTAACGGCTGCTGGGGAGGAGCGTTGCGTAACAACACAAAACGGCTGCGGAGAAGACTTCTTTCGTAGCAGACATTTAGGCTTTTACATCATTATGGACTCAAATAACGTCTACGAAGGAGAAGTGTAAGAAGACAGTTTTAACTTCATTTCCTTTTCTGTTGTTAGGCTGTTTGGCGATGATGACCATGACGATGTAGAAGCAACATTTGGTTCATTGTCAAAAAAGAAGGAACATGAAACACCGGTAAGACACGTTTTACCTGCTTGAACGTGACCTGAGAAAGTCGGTCATAAAATGGACTTAAAGCATTTTGTTATCCGGTTGACTGTTCTTCTTTCGAACTCTGGCAATTTCTCCATTTCCTAAATATTTTAACATAGGTATTGTCCTAATTTTTCTCTATGTATGGTTTACTTTTTGCCACCGATTACCTTCAATCTTTCGCTTGACTTCTCACTTTACCTTCAATCTTTCACTTGACTCCTCTCTTTACCTTCAATCTTTCACTTGACTTCGCTCTTTACCTTCAATCTTTCACTTGACTCCTCTCTTTACCTTCAATCTTTCACTTGACTCCTCTCTTTACCTTCAATCTTTCACTTGACTCCTCTCTTTACCTTCAATCTTTCACTTGACTCCTCTCTTTACCTTCAATCTTTCACTTGACTCCTCTCTTTACCTTCAATCTTTCGCTTGACTCCTCTCTTTACCTTCAATCTTTCACTTGACTCCTCTCTTTACCTTCAATCTTTCGCTTGACTCCTCTCTTTACCTTCAATCTTTCGCTTGACTCCTCACTTTACCTTCAATCTTTCACTTGACTCCTCTCTTTACCTTCAATCTTTCGCTTAACTGAATAATGAGACTCCGAATAAGTTTTTGTTAGCTGGACACAAGGCGCGGCTATTTTGAACTAGCCATACAGCTCCTAAGTTAACAACAGTCTTCATCGGAAAGAAGATCTTTCCATTAAATAGTTTAATTCTTGCTTTCACTCGTTGCATGCGACTTACGCAGCACGGTTTCCTCACTTCATGCCAAAATCGTATACGCCTTCGCACATGTGAGATTGTTCACACAAGATCATTCCTTTTGTTTTTGAAATGCAGGATTCTCCACCGCCACGAGCAGTGCCACCGCCATTATTTGATGATGACGACGATGATGACCTTGATTGGTTCAAGTAAAATTATTGCTGTAAACCGGCTGAATAATGGCCTTAGTTCCCAATGGTAGATATTTTCCCTAGCCTGACTCAGGCCCTCTGAATGGTGGTGCAAGAATTAAATCAATATTAGGATAACTATACGTCTGAAAATAGGAAAACAAGGGCAAGACCCCCTAACCCCTCTCCCCCTTCCCTCTTCCCCCCCCCCCCACCCCCTCCAATTAACAACTAACGTCGTTATTTGCAGGCGCCATGGGAAATCCGTCTGCAACTTCGTGGAAGACTTAATTATATGCACGCAAAACGTCCCGGCACTTATTTAGGGTTAAAAACTCATTTTGAAATGGTTAGCTTTTATTTACTGTTGTGGATATCACTACCCAAAACAGTAAATAAAAGCTAACCATTTTAAAATGAGTTTTTAACCCTAAATAAGTGCCGGGACGTTTTGCGTGCATATAATTAAGTCTTCCACGAAGTACAAGCCCGCGGGAAAGTTCAGATACCACGCAGCTCTTAACAACCTCTAATTTCATTGGATCTGGTTATCACGCAGCTCTATTGTTTTCAGGGCTAGGGTCCATTGTTGTGTTGTTTGTTCTATTGTTTTCGCAGCAAATCAGAGAAGACCTTGTAAGAGCTGCTTACTGCCCCAGTAAGCAGACAATGTTAGCAGATCCTTGGCAAGAAAAAGAAAAGATTAGTTTTTAATAAAAATAAAAAAAATAAAAATTAGACAATTTTAAAAAAGAAACTATCCGCTTGACCAGCAGTGACGTATACGTAGTGTTATCGTAATCGCAATGTTCATTAATAACATAATGATGTCAATAATGTATTAAATTTTGTTTGGTAGGAATTTGCTTTGTTATTTTGGAGTCGCCCAATACAGTTGTTTAATTCAATCATGTGATGGTTGTAATTTTATTCACGTTTCATAAAAAGACTAACAATTTATGTCAAGAACTGATTAAAAAGTACGTGTATGTTAAAAGCATTTACTGTAAAATATGTCCTCCAACATTGTTTGTTTAAAGTCCGTACTAAGTATTTGTTATAGTAAATTTGCAAAGCTGTGGCTTTTAAGGACATAGTTAAATAGTAATTAACAGACAGAGTTATTGAGGTAGCCACGAGTGCCGGACTAAAGTTGGCCAAAATAGCACCTAGAAATATCGTCAGTAGTTGTTGATCTGTTATTACGAATTGTATTTATGTAATAAAACAGAAGATTTTTATAGAAAATAAAGATGAAAAGTTATTTCCAAAGATCTGCTTTCCTTTGTTTGGGCGCCAGAGGTTACTGAATTTTTTTCAGCACTCTTTTTCAACAAATTTCAATATTATCATTTAACGTGAATGCTACGCAGCAAAAATATTTTTTTTATGTGTGCCAGAGGTTATTTTTTTGTGGATGCTCGCGAGCTTTGCGGCAGGAAGGCGCCAAGCGGAAGCTTCTATGAACCGTGCACGGGTTTATTTCACTTGGGATATTTAGAGAACGGACCTCTGGAGCTGAGGTAGTCGTATTCAAAAGGGGCGGCTCTAGGGGGAGGGTGCAGGGGTGCGCACCCCCCCCCCCCCCCCCGAGATGACCTGCGGTTTTCTAATAAAACTGGTATTCTGCAAAAAAAAACTGTGAAAAAAAAAACATTCCTTAGTGTTGCACCCCATCCTAAAAAAAATCCTGGATCCGCCCCTGTTAAAGGAAACGAATAAACCAGAAGCTGAGCGCTTTTCAGTTAAATGTCGCAAAACCAAAACCGAATAATGGGCAATCACAACAGAGGCAGTCCAACTAATGAACCTATCAGACCTCGAAGCAATACATGTAGCATGCGCCAAGTGCGGGAGAACGCGTGCAGGCAAGACGAATGAACCAATCAGAACTCAAAGCAATATATGTAGCATGCGCCAAGCGCGGGAGAACGCTTGCAGGCAAGACGATTGAACCAATCAGAACTCGAAGCAATACATGTAGCATGCGCCAAGCGCGGGCGAACGCGTGCAGGCAAGACGAATGAACCAATCAGAACTCGAAGCAATACCGCCAAGCGCGGGAGAACGCATGCAGGCAAGACGAAGTCATTAGTTTTAGTTAAGAAAGTGGCGGGAAATTTAGCCGATCACAAAGCGTAGCAATGCAAAACCAAAGCATGCAATTTAGAAATAGTTAACAAATTGACGTCAGTTTTTTATGCGTCTGTCGTCTAATGATAAAATCCGTCATAACATCGTCAAAGTGCGGCTCGTGGATCCACAGCAAACTTTAACAATGTTATGACGAATTTTATCATCAATAAGAGGACAGACGCATAAAAATCTGACGTAAATTTGTTTTTTTACAATAACAAAAACGCCAAAATGGTAAAAAATCGGATGAAATGAAGAGTGAACGCAAGTTAAACATGACAAATTGCTGAGTTTTATTCAAATTGACGCAATCAGTTTTCTCGCTTTCTCATTGGCTAACTGATAACAATAAAGAAATTTCATTGGTTAAAAAATTGACAGGATGACATCTTGCATAAATTAAAATTTTATGTCTCTGTACTCTTATTGACGACAAAAATTGACCAATCAGCGTGCGAGAATAACTTCAGTTATTGCAAAAACTACTTTCGACACAATTGAAAACTTCTCTATCACCTGTTTATACAATGATAATCGTGTACAAGTCCTTGCCAAAATGAAATGACAATCAAATTTGAATGAAGCCATCTAAAAAGCATTAAGTGGTTGATTTTTATGTCATGCACAATATAATATAAACTGTTTTATAGTGGTGTTTGTGATTCAGCTGCTGTTTCAGCTGTTGATTTCCGCACGGTTGTGCTAAAGCGCTGATTGCAATCTTTTGGATTCTCAATCGCGATGCAAAACACCAAAGCACTCAGTGAAAGTTCCAATATTCTCATTGTCGTTTGTATCGCAAACCATGGCCAGTGTTTAGCATAGTGTCCTTCTGAGAAAACTCCAAACTCCCCAACGCTGACGTATAAAGACACGGAAAAATTACAAACGCCAAAAACTGAACTTGCGCTCATAAATAAAAACAAACGCTTTAGTTTTCTCGCATCACGAATGAAACACCGATCATTTCCGTAGCGAGCTTGCAGCGTGGACTTAAGATTTCTCCACATTCTTGAACCTGCGACAAAATAGCCCACAGAAATAGCTAATCCCCAGATAGCGAAAGTAATATGACATATAAATTTCATTACTTTAGTTTCAGGATGAAACCAAACCATGACATCCGACAAGACCAAATAAATAATGTTTGTAAGCGTTACCGAGATCAAGAAGGGTAAGTTTCGCAGTTTCGGTGGAGCCAGCTTGGTTTTGGTGGTTTCCAAGAAGATCAAAAGCATTATGCTGAATGCTGAGGTAATACAAGCTGTAGCGACCCCCCAAGAAATCAAAACAACTAAGTTTTGAGCTGCAGAGGAGGAGCCACTTGAGAAATAAGGATCCCAGAACAGCCCGAGGGATCGCCCGAGCCCCGCAATGATCAACCCAAGATTTACACTCAGTAAATGGATCTTCTGTTTTGTGAAAGCGGTCTTGCGAACCCGACAAAGAGAGAAGAATGCGTACACTGTTATGACAGCAAACAGGCTCCCAAAGCCGAAGATATGAGCAGGCCATGTCCAGCCCCAATCGTCAATGGCTGTTGTCCATTCTGGGAAGGGTTCCGGCCAAACTTTCTCGGCGAGGATAGCTGATTCATTACCACTTGAAACCATGTCCTTTGTAACTATCACGTCCGCTGTGTTGCGTATTCTTTAGTATCCTTCCTTGGTTCTAACTGAAACGTGAATAATATGGCCAACTGATTATTAACGTATGAAATTGTTTTCAGTTTGTAGATATACGAAAAGACCTTGTTTGAGTCAGATGTTCATAATTGCTTTTTGCTTAGAATATGGTAATGAGCTTCAGATCAAAACCTCATAATGTAAACTTTTACAGATTAGGCTCGCTCTCGAGAATTCTCGGTTAAAATTGATTTCTAACCGAAATTGCTTTAAGTAGTATGTTCGGCTTGTGATAAAATAGGAACAATAAAGTTGAAACTTGCCGTCACACAAACTACATGAAGTACGGGTCGTACCTACAACTATGAAACGTGATTGCTTTTGCTAATTTATCCGTCTAAGATAAGATTCAGTGTGTGCCAAATCTAATGGGGTCAAGAGTCCGAAGATGATTATTATTTCGGAATAGATAATGAAAATGAAATGCTTTTAACGCACGCTTCCAGATGAAATAAGCGTCCGGCCCTTTCGTGTTTAAACTTTTTTTTATCGATACAAAATGGAGTGAGATTTTATCATTTATTTATGTTTTCTTTTACTAATTTTTTTTTATGGCTACGCTAAAACAGTTTATTTGGATTAATACCCATTTCGGTTTACAATGTGAGACTTCTTATTCTCACGTGATGAAATGAGTTTCGATTTGTCAGCTTGAGGTCAAATTCAATATCTTGAGTTGTTTCTTTTGTTCATGAGAAAAGCTATGCCGGATATTGTGAACCTTTTTTCTCCTTCATAACCTAATGAGTGTATGTTTATTTTTCAAGATTTTAAAACCAGGAAACGAAAAACTAGTTAGCATGCGTAATATTAATACTGTGAGCCATTTTCATTGTGGCACCGTCATTTACTACAATTACCAGAAACCTTCAGGTTTTTGTCTTCTCGTGTTAATTCGGGCTATTGTTATTTAAACTCCACCGGGATAACAAAATTTAAAAAACGGGAAATGAATTCTGGCGGTTGTAGTAAAATGACGCCATCGTCAACAAATAGCCTATCGAGCCGTAATGCTCGAAGGTTTCACGATATTGTTGCGAAACAAAACCATGTTTCTATTTTTTTTCCTGTGATTTCTGACAATGACCAACATAACTAAGGCAAAATTGACAATTCGTGTTTTACACTGTGTAATTGGTGTATTGGAGAGGACGAATTGGGCCTCTGTTTGGAAAAAGTACGATGAGGATAAAAAGAAGGAATGGCATAATTATGTGCAATAGCGTATAGAGCAGTTTTCAATTGAGTATCGAAAGTAATTACACAGTTGCTTTGGTTTTGCATTGCTACGCTTTGTGATGAGGGTGGCAAAGGGGGGGGGGGGGGGGGATATTGCGTGACGTCATACGCGACCTCGCACGCGCCAGCGAGCTAGCCCTACCCAACGGACACACATGTACGGAGCGCCGGCGAAACATTCCGCTAGCCACGACTATGAAAAATGACGGGTATTGGTTCTGTGAGTATGGAGCTCCGCGAGAGCTCCGCTATTATCATTGCAATTTAGTTGGTACAGTAAGGCTGAGAAATAAAGTTGAACTTCAGGGCATGAAACAGAATTGCCTCAACTGCATCCCTGATTTATCAAACTGTGTTTGCATTATAGTGAGTGCAGGGAACTTTCAAAACCTTGTTAGGGTAGTTAAGAGAACCAGGAAAATCAATATGCGAACTTAGGCCCAGTTCAAACGTCGAACTTCACATGTGCCGAACCTAATGCAAATGAGCAAGAACAATAGATTATGCTCATTTGCATTAGGTTCGGCACATGTGAAGTTCGACGTTTGAACTGGGCCTTAGTTTATTTGTAACAAAACGAGACATATCATAAAGTATTTCATTCAAGGTGAACAAAGCTGATTGTGGATACAAGTAAAAAAGAAAACAGTTGGACTACAACCCCGCACTATCTACTGAGACAACATCATCGACGCAGCTGAGGATTCTGGTAATTATCTTAAGGGCGCACAAGTTTATCTTTCTGCGCGATAAAAAAAAAAACACTTAACGGCGCACAAGTTTTTCTTTCTGCGCGATAAAAAAACACACACACGTACAAATACAAACCACAAAGGATCTGTTTTTAAGCGGGGATTCCTTACTGAAATTTTGACTTTGTTACCTTAAATTATTTTATTAAAACGTATAAGAAATTTTAACAGTGTCAGAACGAGAAGCGCATAGGTGATAAGCTTCTCTCTAAAATTAAAAAAAGATGTACGATCTTCTTGTTTTCTGGGCAGGTTATTATATAAACTTGTGCGCAGGAGAATAAGGTTGAATGTTTATGCAAATTCACTAAAGCTAGTAGGAATTATTACACGTAAACCAGTCAAATATATTCTTTAATATGAAGTCACCAGCAATTTGAAGAGGGGGACATTGGGGGGCTCTGAACACCGAACACCACATCACCACAAGAAAAGTCGACGAAACACCGTCACCGCAATACATATTTTTGTCAAGTTACTTATAAATGATAAAGGCTTAGGATTGGCGACCGACAGCGTATTGAAGATTAACTAGTCAGTATTGGACTGCATTATCTTAAAAATTAAACATTATGGTACGTGCTTTTCATGAGTAACTACGGAATAAATAACATATAGAGGCCACCTTTAGATCTGACAAGGGTCAAACAGGAAACGGCAACACCGCAGATAATTTTGTTTCACCGAACACCGCAGACTTTAAAGAGCAAACATCGCACACCGTTGGGTTTGAGATCACCGCAACACTGCAAGCTGGGATTTTATTCACCGCAACACCGCATTAAAAATGAGCAACACCGCAACACCGCAAATCCCCAATGTCCCCCTCTTTGAATTCTTATTTATCCACGCTGAAAAAAAAATTAAAACTTGGAAGGTTTTAATCGAATGGTTATTTGGAGGAAGTGACATTAAATACGTAGCCTTTTTTTTTTTTTCCATTTGCGTATTGACTGTTTACTTTTTTATATAATTATACAACGTTCCCATATTAAAAGTCTAACTTTTTTCTTTATTATTTCAAAGTTGCAGGTGACTCAATACGTTATTGTTTTTAAAGTTAACTTGCCGTTTTCCCACATAAACTTCAGTGTACTATTTGATGTTCAGTACTGATGCGAAATTGAAGCATTGTTTTCTGAGTCTATATTCAGAACGTTTCGCCATATTGCAGATACGTTTAAATAGACCAATCTGACATAATGCTGCCCTTAAAAAAATACAGTCCGAAAAAGCAAGAATCTCATTGCTACCAATGATTGTTCAGAACAAGAACCCGAGACAGCTGCCTGAATCGAGAAGAGCTCACAACGGCGTTAGTGCATCGTACAGCCCCATTTCGTACCCTATGTTCTAGAAATACCTTCAGGCCCGGTTCAAACGTCGAACTTCACATGTGCCGAACCTAATGCAAATGAGAAAAATCTATTGTTCTTGCTCATTTGCATTAGATTCGGCACATGTGAAGTTCGACGTTTGAACCGGGCCTGTCAGTCTTAAGTCACTGTTCAACTTCAACACAATTGCCAGCTAATCTCGTATTTTTTTCTTGTTTTTGAAGTTCAAAAACTTTGTTCGTCTGATCACTCCGCTCGAAACTGATAATCGCACAAAATTCCCTCTGAAGAAAAGGAGCTGATTGTATATTGAAACTTCCGTTGAAATTAACCAAAAAAGTATATTTTTAATACATTTCAGTACAAGTGTTATTTTGTCGGTTTTGAAGTATATTGATATTTATTTATTTTTTATTGCAACCATCGCTTTTAAAACGATTGGCTACCTTAGTATGTCACTTTTGTTTGTTGATGGAGCGGAAAAATACCGATTGGAAATGACAAGTCAGCATCCGCAGCCGGTTTGTTTTCAGAATTCTGGACACGTACTGCAACAAATCCGTTGTCTTTCATGAAATAACAAGGGTTTAGATTCGATATATCCTCCCCGATCACGACAAATAACACAAGGCTCATCTTACTATTGGATAAAAATATTCTTCTTGGGAAAAATGGCTTGCAAATGCGTCCAATGAAATGCGTTCATGAAATTTTCAAACCAGTTAGAACGTCGTAAGGGAAGGACCATTATTTTTTGACGGGGGGGGGGGGGAAGGGGGGGGTTGGAAAATTTTGAAATAAAGAAACATTGTTTGCTGAAAGTATGGCAGTTGGACGGAAACACAAAAAAAAACTTGTTTGCAGCAGGTGTCGCATATAAATAAAATGTTTGCATGTGAAAATGGCCCGTCGCCTGTCTTTAACTACTTTACTGATTCCGTGGCATTTTAAACGTTAATGCGTGTAGTAAGAGAATCCTTCGATCGTATTAACCAATTCTGACACTCAATTCACTGATGTTCGATTTTAAACTGAACAACCTAGAACAAGTCTATCATCGAAACATTTCCATAAACGTATTACGCCACATTCTGTAGACTTCAGTTAGTGATAAAAATTTTCCGTGACAACTTCGTAGATGTAGATGTTTCTGCGCTTCTTTCCGTACTCTTTTAAAAGACAAACCACCGTTTCTAAAGGACAGTGTCCTGCCTGGAATATCGAAATTTCGCTTTGCTAGTTCCATGTTATAATGACACCAAACATAACTAAACATATAACGAAGTTGAATTAAAAAGATTTCACTGGGCAAAACAGAAGAAGTACTAGTAGTTTGGCAAAGTATTGTGGATCACAAGAATGGAAGTGGATTACAGTTTATCGTTGTGTGTGCATCAGCGGGTAGATTGGTACACACTGGATGCCCTCTCGCAAAGTTCTACGTCTTTAATAAGAGAATACAATAATAACCATGAATGATATTTCTCGTGTTTTCCCGTCGGTTTCGGTCAGAAATTTCGTTCCAAACGTAAACGAATT
>JAJGOT010000028.1:262500-322500 GCA_022457155.1 Cladopsammia gracilis | reverse complement strand
ACTTGTAACGTTTGTGTCCCTGGTGCATCAACAAGTGTTGTTTGAAAGTAGAGCGGTGAGTGAACTTCTTATCACACTGGGAACAACTGAAATAAGTCAGAAGGAAAAACGATTAGAACGTCCGTGGACATAAAGAATGGCAAAAACGGACGAAAGAAGTGCTTTAGTCCCATTAAACGAGCCAAAGCACCAAAATATTCCACTTCAGAATGAAAGAACAAGAAAAGAAACACGAAAGCTGAACTAGGTGGATTGGGGGGGGGGGGGGGGGGGGGGTGTCCCACGGATAAGATTCTTGTTCGTCGGAACCCGTTTATTCACCTGAATGAAGAGAGACAATGTGGAGTTAAGTCTCATGCTGTGTTCACACTAGAGCGAAACATGTTTAGTCTGACTCATGCTGTGTTCACACTAGAGCGAAACATGTTTGGTCTGACTCATGCTGTGTTCACACTAGAGCGAAACATGTTTAGTCTGACTCATGCTGTGTTGACACTAGGGCGAAACATGTTTAGTCTGACTCATGCTGTGTTGACACTAGGGCGAAATATGTTTAGTCTGACTTATGCTGTGTTCACACTAGGGTGAAACATGTTTAGTCTGACTTATGCTGTGTTCACACTAGGGTGAAACATGTTTAGTCTGACTCATGCTGTGTTGACACTACGGCGAAACATGTTTAGTTTGATCACGAATGAAGCATGATTCACTGTGAAAAAGCGTCCGCATCAGGCGGCGCATTGCTCAAATCATGATCGAAACATGTTTATTCTGATAATGATTGAAACTATCTCACGAAGTAGTTTTGATCTAGGCCAGATGAAACACGTTAGCGCATATGTCGTTTCTTTTTTAAACACTGCATCGCGCTTCGTTCCCGACATGAGATTAAACCAGAAAAACATGCAACAGCAAGCTCAAGCTCTATTTTTTCAGTTGATGCGTAATTATACAGATCGAAAACAACATAAATTATAGAACCAGACGTGAAGAACGTGTTTTGAAATTAACAACTAATGTAGTCTGCGTGGCAGGCGTTCTAAGGGGAAGGGGCAACCTCGTTCCCAGGGTCTCTCTTCTTCCCGCCCCCTGGAGAAGAGAGACCCTGGGAACGAGGTTGGGGAAGGGGAAGGGGAAAATTCGGGCGCGCGAGAACGCGAAAGGCTTCTCGCGCGCCCGAATTTTCCCCCTTCCCCTTCCCCTTAGAACGCCTGCCACGCAGGCTACAACTAATGTGAACAATGAAACTGCAGACATGTTTACAGGAAACGTTTTTCGTTGTTAACATGTTTCGGTCCTGATATGAACACAGCACCAGAAAACAATACGACGCAGAGACCAGGGACCAACCACTGCACCATCCCGCCACCACACACTACAAGATAATTAAAGATAAAATGTACAATACGTTATAAAAGATACCTTATTATAGGAAATTAACGCTCCATGAAATTAACCGCGAATTCTTAAAATTCGCGTTAATTTAAGTCGCGTTTATTTTTGTGAGCGTTAATTTCTGCGACATAAGTGGAGCGTTCATTTCCGAGACCTTAATTTCACTCTAAATTCTGGATACTGTCCGAACACATAGAGCAACTAGGAAACAATAACCTCTTTTCTGCACGCTATTTTTAATCTTTTACAATGTAAAAGCCTTAAGATATGTCATCTGCAATATTTCCACTTCATTCTTGCTTTCAGAAGAGCGATTCTCGACATCCGTTTTGTTTTTGTACAACACAGTCAGCCAAAAGATCTTTAGAGACATCAATAATCGCGTTAATTTTCTTCATTTTAAAAATTTTCCCCCTCTCTCGCGTTAGTTTCCTTAATTCGAAAGAAATTTTCCCTCCAATTCGCGTTAATTTCAAAGACCTTAATTTACAGGAGCGTTATTTTCCTATAATTAGGTATAGATACAAACATGTATCTTGCACTAACCTGTACGGTCTATTCCCCGTATGTACGTTTTTGTGCTCATTCAGGTTGTTGGAGTAGCTGAATGTTTTACCACAGATGTCACATTTGTAAGGTTTCTCGCCTGTGTGGCGCCGTATATGGTATTGATAGTGGCCTTGCATGTAAAATGATTTGGGACAGTACTCACACTTGTAAGGCTTCTCGCCTGTCAACGTGACACACATAACAACAGGGTCAAAAGGCCTGGGTGGCTTATAGTCAAATGAATTCATACAGTTACCATTAGAAAGTTAAACAGATGACACTTTCTCTTGACAAGATGAAGTGTTATTCTGGTATTTAATAGGAAATTCAAACTATAACTTCTGTAACTGAAGATGACATAAGTATATGTCGAAACATGTATTACAAGTTGAAATGTGTTGTTTTAAGCCTTCAAATCTGTATGGGTATTTATATTAGTGACTTACTAACATACAAATCCTGAGCATGTATTGGTCTTTAGTGCAAATAATTTAGAGGGACACTTAGACAGGTTTTACACAGAACAACTAACAGCAGTGCCAAAAGGCAGCTGAAGAGATGGCATAACAAAGAGGGAGCTGTATGGAGATATACCACATATCTCATCCCAGTCCAGATTAGTGCACATACTTATCGAAAAGGACACAATCCACCGTAGAAAAAAAAGATGGCGGCTGTTCATTTTACCACAATACCTTGCGGATCTAACATAGCACATAAGGTACAAAGAAAGCCAAATTTTTACAATATTTGTTCCAGTACTACGGACAATGTGTAGACCAGGTTTGAAGATTTGATAACTTTATTTACATTTTTATGAACGTTGTTAAGGTTTTTGTGCGCTACGAATTATGGGTAAATGTACCAGTCACCATCTTTCTTCCTACCGAGGATTGTCTCCAGATGGAAGTCTGGGAGCATTTGCATGGAAAAGGATAATCAGGATGTTTGACAAAAACAAACATTGATCAGCTTGAGTGATATCAGATTGACAAGACTGAGATAGCCAATAATTATTATTGCCCACTGTTAAAAAAAGCAATATACACCCCAATCGCACTAAGCCCTTCAACTAATCATGTATGCAGGATTTACATACTATTTATAATTATTATGAAGAAAATCCGCACTTTGAACGTTACTGAAGAATATTTAAATGTTTGAACTTATCTTATATTTTAACGCCCTCTGAATGAATGTACTCAATATATGCTATGTATTTAAACTCCTTATTTTTCTATTGTATATATTTGTTTTCTGTTATTTTAAAGTATTTTAATTAATTAATTAATTAATTAATTAGTTATTCATCGTGAAGTTCCTGTAAAATAGCTTATAACTGAGAGTATTTTCCACATTAAATAAAGTATGTATGTACATGTATGTAATACAGATTTCCCCAATGAGAGAACTTGGGGATGGGCACATGGGATGACTGAAACTTTGGGCTATGTTTATTCATTCAGCCATACAAATTCACCAGAAAACTGCTTCACTGGATTAATTAATATCAGTTTTGATGCCAGATTCACTTACCTGTGTGTTTTCTCATGTGTACATTCAGGTTACTTTGTGTTGAAAATTCACGATGACATACGCGACACTGATGTTCTTTCTTTCCTTTTGAAAACAAAAACAACAACCATTTTTATGTCAGTTTGTATGTGTAAACATAAAACATCAGCCAGTTTATGCAAGCTTGTACCCACCGTGGCACATGAATTGCCATTGCATTTGAAGCCTGTGGCATTGCATTTGAAACTTGCATGCATAACTAGTATCTCAGACAACCAAGCTCAAGGGCAAATAAACTAAAAATAAATATGTACAAGACAACAATAAATATCATTACTTTACTGCTAACCTGTATGAAGCCAGTTGTGGTTCTTTTGTTCTTCTCGTGTGTTAAATGTTTTGGGGCAAGATGGACATTTAAACGGTTTGTCACCAGTGTGTTTTGTCATGTGTCTTTTCAAATCCCACTGAAATGGAAAACATTTGCCACACACTGTACATTTGTGAGGCTTGAAGTCAGTGTGGAGGATCCAGTGACGCTTTAGATGACTTGAGCTGCAGAAGTCTTTACCACAGCGATCACATGGCCAGCGCATACCTTTGTCAGATTGAAATGGAACGACTGAACCTGTAATCAAGGAAAGTTATGATCAATAACATCTCAGCCTCTAGATCAAGTAGACTGTCCTGGTGAAAGTCTGACAAGAAGGTGATGAACACATTCTTAAACTTGATGTACACATTCTTAAACTTGATGTACACATTCTTAAACTTGATGTACACAGTCTTAAATTTGTGACTGATGCTTCTGGGAATGGGTAATACATGTACTTCCAGTTTTTGATTCTGCTCCCCAATCTCACTTCCTGTCATGGTCTTTTCATCCCATAATCTAAACAAACTCAGGAAACTCAAACTCGGGAATTATGTCTTAATAGATAATGTCATTATGTTATAAACACTAACCTATATCAAAATTAAACTCTTCCGGATTAAATTGAATTTCTGCGGAAGCCTCAAAATCTGGGTAAGAATTTTCTGTACTTGTCTCATCTCTGCCTTTACTCACTGCAAAGCCTGCAATCTCAGACTCTTCGACTGTTGAATCTGGCATAATGCCATGGTCTACATTAAGGAATGTCTCAGAAGAAGCAGATTCCTGCTGGGAAGGCAGAGGATGTTCATGATTAAATGGCTCTGGGCTTAATCTAGGGGACTGATTTGTAGAGCTCGGCGATGTCCAGTGGATGTATCGACTGTCTCCAGGTAGATCACTAGAGGGTGACTCCAAAGTACTTGGTTCATTTGTGATTTCATCACTCTGTATTATCGCGCTTGATGAACTGGCCAGGGTGTGTGGGGAATCTCCTGAATTATTTCCATTTCCTTCTGTGGATATTATTGGCATTTGAGGAATAGCACAGTTTTGCCACTCCCTGCTAGTTGTCCTCTGACTGTGTACTGCAGGTTGGACAGCTGTCAGATAAATTTCAAGAATTAAAATATAATTTAGACACTCATACATTGATAGTAAGTGGAGTGGAGCATTTATTGCATTTGGTATTGCATATGTTTTTCACTGTCAGACTATTATGTATTTATATCTGAACTACTAGCATTCTATCACAAATATAGTTCTCTTATTGGTTTCCTTTACTCACTATCTATCCTGTTGTAGAAAATGAGTGTGTGTGGACCGTTGTCAGTGTGCAGTTGAGATTTATGTCATTATTCAATAAAAATGCGAGCCTGTCTTGTTGTTAAGTTTTGAACATCTAGTAGATTTATTCTAAAACATTAGGTTATTCACTCTTGATTTCTATCCATAACAGTTATTTCGGGCTTTGCCCTCATCAACTATCATGCAATAGAAATCTTGAGCTCGGAAGCTAATTGTTAAATATAATATTGCAGGATTGGAGCTCTGAGGATAAAATATTTTTGTTTTGGAGTCATTCAGTCATGCTTTTCTAGTGTAGAGGAACCTTTGCCCTCCTGGCTGTAACCCTCTCAAAATGTGCCAAAAGCTAGCAATTTTGTCGCCTACAAGTGATTATTTGTCACTTAGTTCACAGTTATTTTCTTCAGGACCCCTTTGCACTTGGTCCTTTCTGCCCACTATTCTGTTTATGTTGCCCATTACTTTGAGACATATTGAGAGGACTGTAGCTGAGGTGTAGCTAAAGCCAACACTATAACACTGTAAAATTGAAATCCTACCAGAAAATAGGAAATTTCTCAATCATAAAAATTGCGAAACCCTTAAATCACCAATCCACAAAATAAAACTACGACAAAAGTTTCACATGTTTGAAAGAAATTTTACCTTGAACAATTAAATCATATTCAGGGTGGGTAAGTGAGGTGCTGTCAAAAGTCACCAAACATGGCACTGCTCTGTTTGATAGTCTTGGTTTAACACCAAGTAGAACTCCATTATAACTATCATCTGAGGAATAGATAAGCTTCAGCAGTCCTAGAGGAACACCACATTCAGCTTTGAGAAGGGGCTGATTGTCTTTGTACAATGTGATCTGTAAAAGTTGACAGGAAAATAACCATGACATGTTTCACTAAGTCTTGTTTCATAGACAGTGTGTTGAGCACCCCTATAGGTAAGTCTTCACAAGCCTAATGACTCACAACTGCAGAAGCTTAACACAGTTTCTGTAGCATGAACCGACTGAGAGTATTGCTACACCCCCCCCCCCCCCCCCCCCCCCCGCTCCCGCCCTGCCTGGATGGTATGCTAGTCCATCGCAAGGCTATCCCCCAGCATTATGTTGCCAGTACCCATTTACACACCATTTATATACACCAGAGTGGAAAGGAGCACAGTTTCTTGTCTGAGGATACAACATGACAGCAGAGACCAGTCTTGAACCACCGACCATCAGTTTGAAAGTCCAATGTGCTAACCACTAGACCACCACACCTCCACAAGCACCCCTAAAGGCATCCATAAATTATCAAATTTTGAACTAAATTGTCATTTTTTGTTCAGCGCCTGCCAGTAATCTCACTATTAAGGTGGCCCACGGCTTTTTAATGGCGCGGAGGCTCCCTTTTATAAATTGAATTTTCGGCATGTAAGCGTTAACCAATTTTTGCAATTTCTGGTAAGGCGATAAAGGAGTCTTCAAAGTATACAGGACTTTAAATTTTAGTGCATATAAGATAAGCAATTAAAAGTTACAAGCATTTTTGGAAAACCCCGTTTTTTAAGAAAACGCGAATATTTTCATAACAAGACGACAGATTTTTTTCTAATTAAGCTCAATAAGTTCCAAGACTTCAAGCTTTACTGTGAGCAATTTTCCACAAAATCAGCTGAACAGAAATTACTGCACAGTCAAATACTGAATTTAAGCTTCCAAATGTTATGCTTCGGTATATGCACAAACAGCCTTACCTAGTTTCATGTGTATAGTCTCAACCAAACTCGGTGAATTTGGGTCATCAAGTTTGCTTACTTCACGTCTTCCATTTTCTAAATGCTTTGAAAACCCCTTGTATTCCGTAAATAATTCAAAGTTGTCGCATTCTGGGATTATTTGCCACTTGGGAATCACCGACCATCGTTAATGCAATAGACCATTTGCACGAATGTAGTCAGAAATGAGGCCATTGTGCAAATGGCCTATTGTATTAATGATGATCGGTGATTCCCAAGTGGCAAATAATGAAAATAATAAATCTGTCGTTGTGTTATGAAAATATTCGCGTTTTCTTAAAAAACAGGGTTTTCTAAAAACGCTTGTAACTTTTAATCGCTTACCATACATGCACTAAAATCTAAAGTCCTGTATAATTTGAAGACTCCTTTATCGCCCTACCAAAACTTGCAAAAATTGGTTAACGCTTACATGCCGAAAATTTGATTTATAAAAGGGAGCCTCCGCGCCATTAAATAGCTGCGGGCCACCTTAAATCAAAATCAATTCCAGGCTCCATTCTTGCCATTCTCTTGGGTCCAGGACAGAGGAGAAGCACAAGCTCATTTCCCTGAACATGGTAACATGAGACTGAAGAGACTCTTTGCATTCGGATCTTATTTTTTACAAGATAAAGGGGGGTGGGGAGGGGCTAGGAAGAGCCCTCCTCCAGATCAACCACAGAAGATTGTGTTTAACCATCTCTGATCTAAAGACCAACATTCCTTGGTGAAATATAATATACCATCTTACATTAAAATATTGCAAATCCAGTATCTTTAACAATGTGTGATTCCAGAAATTATCCATACCCCCACCACGGAGGGAATTGGAAATTCCGGAGGGGTAGGGGGTCAATGGCCCAGGAAATTCCGAAGAGGAGGGGGGTTTGAAGGCCAAATTCACGTCCGAATGGTCAGGAAAACGATTGATTTTTCGTGAATTCGTATTGACTCCGTAAGTGTCACTTACCAATTTTTGCGGGTCATTCTGAAGCTTAAATCGGACAACCTGCGTTTTTTCTAACTGTGCTGCAGTTAAGAAATGTTTTTTTCTTTCTTAAAAGTTCTTTGGACGCAAACAAGCAATGCAAAGACGAATACTCTTCGTGAAGCAGATAAACCCGCCATTACTCGTTACCAGTCTCCAAATAGTTCTCCGCGGTGCACTGGTAACCAGCTACCGCGAACGTTCACGATCGATACAAGAAACTCGAGTGCGTTGTCGATGAACAAAGTTACAAATCACTTGGCTTTTTTTTACAGGAGGCTGAAATATGGCCAGGTAACAACAGAAAACTAGCTACTCGTTCATTTCTCCGTTTTTTCAAACTGATTGTAGTATTGCAGTTTGCTGAAGATCGTGTTCATGTCAAGTTATGCAACGGGTCAGTTTCGTCAGAACATTTTTTTAGTAAATCGATCGAGAGCTTAAAATGCGAACCCCCTTCGAGTGCTAGCAACAGCGTGTAAGTTTTAGACAGGATCTTGTATGAAGAAATTGAGTTGATGTTATTTTTTAAAGCTAATTTACGGCGTTCATTTAACGCGGCTTTAGGATCATTTATAAAATAAATTAACAAATGAATGCGTATTGACACGCGGCCTTTGGTTTAGTGTCTGTTCAACTCTTGAACCCTTCTAAAGGAAGAAAAAAACTTTCCAGAGGGTATGGGGGGTGGGCAATATTTCTGTGGAAATTCCAGAGGGGTGGGGGAGTCAACACTTCCTTGTGAAAATGGAAAATCCGAAGGGGTGGGGGGTCCTGTTTGAAATTCCCTCCGTGGTAGGGGTCTGGATATTTTCTGGAACTACACAATACTAAATAGTATCTTGTAAATTTAATGAATTTCTTGTTCATTTAAGTGTTCTTAAATCACCTTTTTTCTGCCATTTTTCAACACTCACTCAATCAATCAATCAATCAATCAATCAATCAATCAATCAATCAATCAATAATCTTGATTTAAACACGATAAAGTTTAAGCACTGCCGCTTGTGTGGTCGTGTATTTAACTATACAGTGTACTATAAATATAACTATCTAATCTCGTTTAAATGCTAAACGGCAGCCATGAGCCAAATTTTCTGTTTGACAAGGAAATGGGTGCAAGCTTAGGTCTTGCTGTATAAGTCTACGCAATTTTTATCTGGGATACGTTATTATTTGAATTTGAAGACTAATTTCCAAAATTAACATGTTTGAACGTTTTACTACCTAAACACTTTAAAACGACGTTCTGAAAACATAAGCTTAAGGTTTCACTACGAATTACACTCAAAATTAAAATCGTTTAGCCATTAAAATAACGTGTTCTGAATTCCAATTAATCGCTAGTATATTTAAAAGGCATAAACCTAGCTAATGGGTGGAATATTGACTATATTACCTCGTTGTTTCCCTCGGAATGATCGCTGAGTGCACAGCTATCCGAAGCCATGGGCTCCGCCATGTTTGTTTGTTTTGAATAAGATTGCAAAATCGGGTATATACTTCATGGAGTACTCATGGAGTATATACATCCAAAAACCTCGTTCCCAGGGTCCACTCAACGCTGATGACAACTTGTTTGTGCTAACACAATGGATTTTGTTAAATTTATCCACTGGATGGTAATTTATCCGGTGGATAGCGCTATCCACCTTTTGAACAACCGGGGCCTGAATTGCAGTTTTCTACTTTTCCCAACATGACATTAATATTGCGACGTACATAAGTTACACGTGTGCAATTTGCATCTCTATCATGAATGCAGTACAGGAGCTAATCAGAGTTCAGAATATGATAGAAGAAGCCAATAAAAATTCAGATAGTTTGCTCACCCTATTTACATGTAACAAAAGATGGAAGATTCGAGAAGATCTGATCGGTTTGCTATCGCGAAGACTGCAGAAAAAAAGTAAAAAAAAAAAAAAGTGTAGAAAGCTAACCGAATCGGAAAAATGACTTAGAAAGTCGGCCATGTCTCTGAAAAAGTTTTTGGAACAGTGAGCACGAAAAGTCCGAAAAGACAAGGGTGCTGTATGGCTACGTAAATTATCTCGGAACGCAAATGATCCGAGAGACATGTGCGGTGTAATCTGGGGACAATTTGCGAGCTGTGTAGTGCGGTGTAAGAAAAGTGGGTCAATAGTTTAACGTGACAAGCGGAACAATTTGCTTTGATCCGGCGGCAAAGCGGGCAGGCGACCCATTCGCGCCGTTCACTCAACGCCGCAACCCAGGTCTTACCCGGTTCTCAACAGAGGGGTTACTTGGCAAGACGATTAAACTGGGTCAAACCAGATCTCATATTACTTTTATTATAATATGTACTGAACGAAGAAGGATCGTTTCTTCGCGGTTTCCCTTGCAATGAAAAACTCGTTTTTATCTGTTTATTACATCACTAAGAGAATCAATGTACATTGGTCAACAGCATTTATTTGAATAAATTTCCTAATGGTTTTTAGTTTCATCGATATTCAAGTCACATTTCGCATGAAACAGCAAGGTTCCACACCGGGAGGGTAAAACTAAACCACACTGAGAACTAACCAGAAAAAAAAATAATACATCAAAACCCTCTCAATAGTCTAAAGACCTCTCTGAAGTGGTTAATTTCTCAAAACTCTGTAAATATAAGCTGAGGTTTCCTTGGGCATGTCATCGCTTTCATAGGAAGGTATCGACTTCTTGCTGACATTTTCCCATTTTCCTTCTTTCTCTAGTTCCATCATTTTCCCTTGGTAGCCATCCAGCTCACTATCTCGAATGGTAAAACAAAGAAGACCACCTACAAAGGAAGGAACACAACAACACAGTAAAAATGTTTCCGACGGACGTTTTTTCCATATCGCGGGGGGGGGGGGGGGGGGGGGGGGGGGGGGCGGGGGGTTCCTACGGATTCTGGGTGTTTCTTGGTGTTGCGGAAGCCATTGTTGGTTAGCTTTTGTGTTGTGGTGTGGGTATTGTTCAGTGTCTTTTGAATCTTTTGTTTTACGTCATTTGGTGATCACACCATCCGCAACACCAAGAAACTACCCGGATTCTTTATCAAAAGATACGAAATAATCGCTTGCGTTTACAGTCTTTACGGTAATTTACACAGTACAACATGAAGATAAAAATGTGGTTTGAAGCACTGGGTTCATACCCTTAAGCTGCGCTTACTGAATGCAAAAACGGACTTTGCGATTTTTACGAAAAAAAAAAACGGATCACGAATCCGTTTAATCCATCTCGGTGTTTCGGGTTTTGTGAGTAACAGTACTCAGGAACTCTTAATACAGCGTTGATAAGACTACATGTACTATTAATTAAAGATAATCGGTCTAAGTGAAAGTAAAGTAACAAAAACTGGACAAGTTAGTCAAGTCCCCAACAAATCTACGTTTGTTATTATAAAACAATTGGCAAAAAAGAAAACGTTGCTTCACATTTTTCCATAATATACGCCTGAAACCCGACACGGGTAAAATACAGAATATAAAGATGAGTTTTCTGGAAAACGATAACCTTTTCCCCCATTTTGGCAAAAGTTTTTAGGTTGAAATAGGACATGTCAAAACAACGTAACCTTATGGCAATTCTGAATGCGTCTGGGAACTCAAATGATCAAGACATACTCAATTTTCCACTCATTTGTCAGTTCATTTACCTCGCGAACTTACAGACAAGCGCCGGTTAATGGAACACTTTAATTTCAATTTTCTGATTTTAGAAAACGTAATTATGACATACTGCTCTGAAAACAAACTTACCAATCTTCACTATCCTGACCATTTCAACAAACGCGGAGGAGCGAACGTGTCCCTTCAGTAAAGTACCACTGCAGATCAGGCCGTCATATTCTTCTGTGTCTATTTCGGCAATCCGCTGGTCATTAAGAGAGGCGCAGATGAATTTCGTGTACACACTTTTCTTCTTTGCTTCATTTAACATTTCTTGCGAAATATCCAGAGCATGCAGGTCAGTGTAGCCAAGTTTGTGAAGTTCCATTCCAATCCCTCCCGTTCCGGCTCCTGCGTCCACGATTTTCATCTCATCTTTTTTCTTGCCTTGAAAAACTTGTTTGATGGCGCCATCTAAGTATTCAGCCATTGGCTTGCACCAGGCTCCTCGTGATTTTAAGATATCCTTAAACAGGTTTAACAATAACAGACGATGTTAAAGTTGAACGCTGGTTAGTTTTGTATTACTGAGAGTCTTGTTCTCGGTCTCTCAAAACATTTCTTTGCAGTCAAACACAATTTGAAATATCTGCAAACATAACGTTGACTATCCGAAAAAACACCGTAACCGTTATACAAATTTCAGAGCTATAGGTATATTTATTACACGACTATAAAGTTATGATAGTTAAGAGGGCCGATTACGAAAATTGGCCAATCAAAATTCCTATTTGCCGGTCCGATATTTTCCTAGTATCAGATGGGCTGTATTTCCTGCTGTTGGTTGTGGGATTACTTTTTTCACATTTTTCAGTCATGTGATAAATGTCTTATTAACCATGGTTGCTCGGGACCGTATGCGTGCTAGGAGAATGTTGGCCCTCAGTCGTTTTTGTACAGACCTCGGGCCACTTGAAGAAACAAGAAAGTCCGGTTCCTACCTTGTCATACTGGTTCGCCCACTCGTTATAAACCTGTTTGATTTCTTCGTCTGTTGTGTCATCGGAGACGTTTGCAAATCGATCTCCGAAGTATTTTTTGTAAGCGGCTTCGTAACATTTTGCAGCCATTCTGAAAAAAGGATAAAAAGGAAAATAAAACTTTAATTATGAATCAGCTTGTGATTAGAAATGCATCAACTCCTCCCCCCTCTCCCCCGCCGCCACCTGATACTCAGTCCAGGTTTGTGCCAACTTCGTTCCCAGGGTATCTCATCTTCCCGCCCTCTCGCTCCAGGGGGTGGGAAGATGAGAGACCCTGGGAACGAGGTTGGGTTTGTGCTAGCGATCAAACAAATGCCGCAGTAAGTAGTTTCACCCCAAGGACCAACTACACACAAAAAATAAAGGGAGGTTTTATTTGACCATTTCCAATTTGCTCAACCCTTAGCGACATTCACTCGTAATAATGACAGAAATGAACATACATAACTATAATATTTTTGGGTCTTTCCTTTAAGATATTCTTGTGCGACGACGGGGAAGCAAAGAATACGTATATTTAGCACAAGAAACTAGGTGAAGTTTTTAATGCATGGTTCAAATCTTTCTATTAATACGGATATGTACTCTTATAACACCAAATCAAATTGGCAGGTATTTTATATAGCAGTAAAAATGTAAAACTTCCCACGGTTGGAAAAATTGACGAATGCCCCACCCCGGAGCAGGGCAGGCCTTTGCTGACAAAAGCCCCCCCGGGGGGGATTTTGTCAGTGGGGCTTCACGCGCTTAATGCGCAGTCCCTAATCCCCACAGGCTAGCTACCTTTCGCGACGTGCAAAAAATAGCGATGAGTATGGAATTCGTGTAGCGACCCGAGATTCTAATTAATATCAATACCTTGGTCCGGCTTGCGACAGAAGGTGAGTCCAGAGGACGATATTTGCCCCAAGGGCGATTTTAACTATGCATCTGTCTTTGTCAAGCAAAACAAGCATAAAAAAAACGAATCGTGTCTGGCAAAATGGCTTTGTTTTATATTACTTGTAAGGCATTTACGTAGCTCAAAACCTTTTAAAAGCACGTGTTCTCAGCTTGGCCTCGATTGAACCGAACTCAGTTTTACAGAAGCTTCAAAATTGTTCAGGGATTGTTCACCGCAGAAGAATGTTTATACAATGCAAGAGAAGCGGTGTCATTGCACGAACATTAGCCGATAAATAAAAAAAAAATTAAAAAAGTTTTCAAAATTTTGTGATTTTTCATTCGCAGTTGCGAGCGCGAAAGCTGGGTATTTGAGGCTAGTGAACAGGGTTATGCAAATCCGCCGATCCATTTCATTTCAATCTGAACGGCAAATTATTTGTGAACGTTTGAATCTTGAGTATTCTCATGCATTGCGTGAGATCGGCCGTGACGAAAACCAACGAAAACAGATAAACAAGATCCGAACTATTAGTATACATGAATTGAAGCAAAAGCCAAAATCCTGGGGCCCCAAACGGGATAAATCCGTAACTATCCGCTGCGTTGTTAAGATCTACAATCCGAAATTCGGACGAAATTATTTACGAAATCCGCCGTTCTGTGCAGCTAATTCACCCCTGCACTGAAGCGGCGGCGAGCGGCGGCTGATATCGCAAATTTTCGACCAGAAAGAAACAAGGGTAATCATTTGCAAATTATAGAAGTGATGTTAATTTTCCAAGCTTACCGGTTCAGGGCAAAAGATAGGGTTGCTTCAACTGTTCATTCAATCGAAAGGTTTCGAGACTTCACAGTTTTTTCATGTAACCACGGACTACGCATGAGCAATCCAGCCATGCATCACGCGTGTCACACACATCACACAAAACTCCTGGTAACTTGTTAAGTAACAATCCGTGTAAGAAGTAGGCAACCCAAATGCACGGAATGCAGAAAGGTGTGAATTGTGCTATTGTTGAAACCGTCCACCTCATTGGCTAAAACATGAAAATCTACCATAACTTCATCAAGCAGCGCATTTGTTTATCTCTGCATTACTATGGAATTCAGGGAGTCAATCTTACATGGATTAATACGTGGCTAACAACAAGAACGCAGTGTGTTATGGCCGGGTAGATGGTGAAGTTTCCAGTTCTGTAAGTGTCACCTCGGGAGTGCCACAAGGGACAGTGTTAGGTCCTCTCATGTTCCTGTTATTTATAAATGATATCAGCGAAAATCTTGATAGCACCCTAAGGCTCTTTGCAGATGATGCTCTACTATACAGATCTATTGACTCAATGGAGGATTGTAGAATTTTGCAGAAAGATATTGACAAACTTGCCAAATGGGCTGAGACCTGGCAAATGGAGTTTAATGTTACCAAATGTCATTCAATGAGGATCACAAGAAAGAGGGAATTGTTAGACATGGCATATTACATTAATGGCCAGAGATTGTCTCCAGTAAAGAGTCATCCCTATCTTGGTGTGATGTTGTCAGATGATCTACGATGGAACTCTCATGTTAATAACATTGTGAATAAGGCAAACAAATCACTCGGTTTTGTTACACGCAATTTATATCCTTGTTCGCAAAATACAAAACGTTTAGCATATGTTACTATTGTTCGACCGGATCTTGAGTATGCAACGGCAGTATGGGACCCTTATAGAAAAGATCAGATCAATGCCATTGAGGCAGTACAAAGGCGTGCAGCACGATTTATAATAGGAGACTATAGTAGATATTCTAGTGTAACAGATATGTTATATTCATTAGATTTATCTCCTTTGGAGAATAGAAGGAAAGCACATAGATTGAATATGTTTTATCAAGCTATGAATAACACTATTGCTTTACCTATACCAAATTATTTTCTACCGAAACAGTGTGTCACTAGGTCTTATTCTTGCCAGGCTTTTATCCAACCTCAGTGTAATCATGATTATTATTTTTATAGCTTCTTTCCAAGAACAATAAGAGACTGGAATTCACTGCCAAATCATGTTAAGTTAAGTCCAACTTATTTCGCATTTAAACAAAATTGTACCGCTGTTCTATAGATAATCACATTTTATTTTAATATAGATATATTTATTTTTTATTTATTTTTATTATATAATTGTAATATAGAATTGTATTTTATTGTATTACTATATTTTTATTTACATACTGACTTGATGCGAGAGCGTTGTTAGTTAATAAAGTAAAAGTAAAAGTAAAAGTAAAAGTAAAAGTAAAAAGTCTAGTTTACTAATTGATTCCCTTTTAGTGAAAACTATAGTGAGTTTTAATGCAACAAAAATTCTATGTGGGGAACATGGAAAATTAGAAGTCTTTCTTGGCCATTGTTTTGGAGTCTCGCGATTGGATGAAATCTTGTAACACAAAAAAAACATCGCTTTAAAATAACGTTTCAGTAAATTTTATTTCAAAACCATGTTGTCCATAGGTTGACGTATTCTCAGTACGAAAATCTAAACATTCTTATGTGGGGAAAGCGAAATGCATCGGAACAATAGAGAATTGCCTAGCTTCTTACATGGATTGTTACTTAAATGGCAAGAAACCGTATACGACAATCCCGCTACTTGAACGCTGGATCCTTGAGGATCTGCTTCAGCCAGAAAAACAATGTAAAATGTTACTTATACCTAAAGAAGGCTGGTCTGGCTTCCTGAAATATTGTACGAAACACTGAAATATACGCTGTTTTCAGCTTTGCTCTCAAGTTTTATAATACAATGGCGTATTAAAGCTGTAATATTTCCAAGTTGGGTTAAGAAGGGGAAAAACAGTCGGGGATAAGAAAATAGTGGGCAGTCTTATAACAAAAACTTTGTCGGTTATAACCTTACTGGAGAACGAAGGCTGCTTCAATATAAAAGGAGGGTGGCATCTAAAAGGTCCTTATCGCTGGAACGAAATTGCCAAGAGACCTACCTAACGCCAAATATTTCCCTACCCCCGTGTAGCCCATGCACCGATAACATGGGCAGATGCGACATCTATTGGTCGAAGACGACTTAAGAGACACGGTTGCGTAGAGTACGCGCAAATTCACCTCTCGGGAAAGGAGTGGGGGACTCCTATATGACAGTGACGGGGAGTCGGGGATGGTCGTCGAACCTTTAAGGTGTTTTTGGTATCTCTTACGGCGTTCAATTTGATAACGTACTCTAGTTATCACAATTGGTGTACCTTTAAGGCGCTGTTACACTAGGCAATATTTCGTGCAACTTGTCTCGCAACAACTAAAAACCGTGCGTTGCGATGCTGCGAGACAAGTTGCCTGGAGGGTGTTACACTAGGCAATGTTTCTTGCAATTTGTCTCGCCCGACGGTGAAAGGAGCAATTTCATTGGCTAAAGTCACAAAACGTTGCGACACAAGTTGCAGGAAACGTGTTACACTACGCAACGCTTGAAAAATTCGTTGCGGCGTGGCGAGAATCGTTGCGAAAAGTAGAACCGACTTCTACTTCTCGCAACGATTGCGGCAACAAAAAAATCGCGAGAAATGTTTGTTGCGGGGTATGTTACACTGGGCAATTTTTCATGCAACTTGTGTCGCAACAAAATTGCGAGACAAGTTGCACGAAACATTGCCTGGTGTAACAGCGCCTTTACGGGTAAACAAAGCTGAAGGTTTGCCGTCATTGCTTTAAAAATCTCAGCACAAGTGGAACTTTTAGTTTCGATGCAACCGACGTAGTTTCCAAAAAAGTTCAAAATGCTGGGGCGGATTTAGGGGAGGGAGCGAGGGGACTGCCCGTCCTCCCCCATTTTGTCGGTTTTTTTTTTTTATAAGCGTCTATCAGCTGGTATTTTGAGGTGGATGTTGTGGATGTTTAATTACCTTCCATAGCTCTCCATTTACTTGGATTTCGTTTGTAAAAAAAAGTCGAGTTGATTCAAGTCATGTTTGATCACAACCACATTTCAATATGGGATCCTGGCATTTGCCAAATTTGAGTGCCAGGAATGCACCAGATTGCATCTCAGAGTATTTAAATTATCAAAAATTCCCGGGGAGGGGGCATACCTCCGGACCCCTCTTTCTAAAATTCCTGGATCCGCCCCAGAAATGCTTGTTAATTGGAGCCACGCCCAAAATATCACATTCTGGCACCTTTAACAAATATTTTTAAAATTTACTCCGAGCATACCCGTCACTTTTATATGGAACCCCTCTCTCCGGGATTCATTAGTAATTTTCCCCGCAACGACTCTTTTCAGCATTGGTGCAAGAAAAATGCTTCGTGTAACACCACCCGTTTAGTAAAAAGACTATTTTAGGGGGAAGTCGTTTCCAGCCGTTTAGTGAGTCTGATTTTCTTGTTTGCAGAGGAACGCGAGCACACAACACGGTTGAATTGTGGGGATTGAGGTCCACCTAAGAACAAGGAATGGGTAGAGAAAAAGTAACACTCACTCTTTGAGAGAATTAAGCTTTTTAATAGCAACTTACAAACGCATCAGTTGCACAGCTCTCCAACTATAACCTCTGCTAAAGGAGGCACGTTAATATCTTATGGACAAAATTTACACATAGCTACGACCTATAATGTACATTCATTTCTTGTATAAGAAGATGTTAAATATTTTTTTATTTTCTTTACGGCAATATATTACAACGGGGGTGTGGCTTGCTTTTAAGAGAACACGGACCAGTCCTTTCCCGGCAAATAGCAAGAACCAATTGGAACAAAGCGATTATAAATGTGACAAGTACCGCGTAATATTCGGGGAAAGCACTTGAAGGGATAGATGAGAGGGCCCAAGACTCCTTATTGAGGCTTATATAACGTAATGTCGACACTTAGAATTTTATTTTCAATAAATTTTTAAGTCTAAAAAAGAAAATCTAAAATCCCCACTCAGGATTGAACCTGGGACCTCAGCTAGGCTTAGGCTTACTTAGCCTACCGCACCACTGTACCACCTAGCTTCTCGGGTTGCTTAGTCCTAAATTTAACTATATAAACTGCTACCCCTAACTGTAACTGAAAGCTAACAAGTTACTCCGTTATATAAGTCTCAATAAGGTGTCCCATTTTCCTGTTGGGCCCACTCATCTATCCCTTCAAGTGTCCTCCGACTATTCGGTCTTGTGCCTTTCTCTTCCTCCTTAGGGTCTGAGAACGGGTTACGTGTGACGTCAGAAATTGGCGCCAAAAATTAATCGAGTTAGAGAAAAGCTGGGCACTAAGCTATGTTAAGTTTCTTCGAATTCCTAATGACTGTCGAGAGTAATATTTTTGGACCACTGGTCGCAAGACAACGTACAAGGATGGGGAAACAGGGCAAGTACAATGTGTACTGCACTGTCTGCGGCCAGTTTAGAACTAGCCACATCAGTATAGAACCTACCCACTCTTAACAGTCACATTTAATACTTGAAATTTAAAACTTGCTTTGAATTCTTTAAATTCTCATTCAGATGTTCTTAAATCTCTTCTAGGAGCTATTCGTCGTCAAAATAAGAAGTTTAAAAGGCAAAAATTTAAAGGCTGGTATTTTCGCTTTTTGTGTCAAAGGACTGTAAGATCTGTACATCACGCCACTTGGGGACTCTCTCGTCTGCGGGCTGTTGTATGCTTGTAGGTTGTGATATATGATGATGGTATAGAATTTCAATTCTTTACAATCTGCAAATTAGATTGATGGGAATTAGAAATTGAAAAAATGCAGCACAAAAAAAACAACCCGACAAAATCATGGAAAATCATCTTTCTTCTTCTTTTTCAATGTTCTTTATATCTAAACCGACTCCGCGGCTATTTCTGGGTTTTGTATCTCCGTTGTTAAGGAAAATGATAATCTGTCGTATTGTCAAATACGACAGATTAACTTCTATCGAACTTCTATCGAGCTCGCGTCAGGTTTGATGATGAGACGAAAGAAAGGTAAATGTTAAGTGCACTCTTACCTAAACCCTCTCCAAGGATCAAAAGCCGGTCGAACTTGGCGTTCGCGGGCTCGTAGTGAACAGCGGTGTTCCGTACTTCTTCTGTCTCGCGCGTGAGTTTTGAAACCAGACTTGCGTGACCCTTTTACTGAGACCGGTCAGCTGTGCTATTCGTTCTAGGTTCTGCCCGTCCGGGTTGGAGTCGATGTTAAAGTTCGCTTGAAGGATCTGAAGCTGCTCCTCGGTGAACGTGGTTCGCACTCGCTTTGTTTTATGGCATTTTATAATTCCTCCACTTGAGGGCGAGTCTTCACTGTCTGCGTCTAATGAAAAACAAACTCTTTGTTACTAAGATCGTTCAGGGATATTCGTGACTTTTTTTACAGACCGCAGAGACAGAACTACAAGGGTTTCCGCATTATGGAGGTGTCTACACTACAGAATTAGAGATTACATGCATTTTGTTTCTGAGACCAAGCGAACTATCCGTAATAAGGAGAGGCTCGACTGTCTTTTCAAGCCACATGAACTAACTTCTTCTTAATCCCAAATGTGTAGTCATTCAAAGCTCAGCTCAGAAAAGAAACAAAATACAATAAGAGTAGTTTCTAGTCCCCCAATACTTCAGTACTTCAATTAGTCTCGGCTCAAATTTTCCTTCTCGCAAGAGGCAAATTTCGCGCGCGTTCACGTATTCGCTCCCTAGTCGTAGTCTAGCATCATAAGTGCTCATACATTGTGCAGAAAATGGGCTAAGCGAAGAGTAACTCTGCTCCAGACGCTTGAGTTGTGAAAAAAGCAAAAAAATGTACTTATTTGCCTGTCATCACAATCCATATGACAGTAATATAAAAATACTGACAATCCAGTGGCCCTCAAAAACAAATTTTAAAATGATTAAAACTATTTACAGTCGTAATAAAATTAAAAGTATGTTAAAATAAAATAAGATTAATCTCAACTCACAGTGATATAAATTAGTAATAATGTAATTTACTATATTTACAATTACAATAGCGGGAGAGAGAAAATAATTGTAAAATTGACTTTAAATCTTCAGCTTTAGACATTAGACTAGCGATGAATGGACTGAAGAGCACATAAAATAAAGGGCCAATCATTTGATTCTAAGCTCCGAGATTTCGATTTTTTTAGTGAAACAGTTTTCATACTTATGATACCATTCCTCGCCATTGAATCACGACAACCTTTCCACGATCTTCTAAGAAGACCCGTGCGCTACTCAGACTAAGTTTTAACGGGAAAACAATGTTCTTAATAAATCACCTTGCACCATGTCTTCAATCCCTCCATCACTTTGAGTGCAGAAAGAAAGGGCAACTAAGGAGGGATAAAGAGAAATTGAGAAACCATATTACGTACAAACCGTTTTTTTTACCACGTTTACAGGTCAGATTAACCCGTTCACTCTTAGACTGAATTAAATTTTCAATAGAGCGGTTTTAGCTTTGCACTTCTACGCTTTGTGATTGGCTAAAACATCTCGCGCAACTTTCTTAACCAATCAAGAAGAAAAACCGAAACCAATCGTGACTTGTTCGCAAGCGCTTTCCCGCGTTTTCCCGCGCTTGGCGCCGACTACATGCACTTGTGTCGAGTTCTGGTTGGTTCATTTGATTGTCTGCGTCTGCTGTGATTGGCCAGAGTTATTACTTTGGTTTTGGTTTTACGACACTCGACTCAAAACCGCTCTATTTTTAGACAGGAACAAAAGGAATTATAGTTTCCAGTATTTCATAATAATAAGCTACTACAACAAGGCTGAACGCCAGGCTTCGTTAGTTTTGCTTAGTTCATTATAGCGGCTACCAATCACAAATTTCCCGCCAGTCTTATCCACTCACTTCCAATTGGACTAAACAATGAAATTAAATGGGTTACGTCATAGCTTGCACATGCGCCGAATCGTAAACCCCTCCCTTTAAATGAATCTATGTCGCTAATGTCTGGTTTTATTGCACGTTGTTGGGATTAGATAACCCTTGAAATTTTTGTCCCGGAATTGCAGGGGGACCCTTCATTCATCTGCGAAACGTGTTTCTAACTTGCGACTTCCATTGTTTAACTAAAAGCTTATGAACAGTTCTTTACTTTGGTGTTATTTGCATGTTATGCTGTTCAATGTTGATCTAAATTAGGAAATCACTTAACGGTGATCGCCGAATTGAAAGCTATTGAACGGTTCGCTCGCTTGAGTCTGTGCATGAAATCCTAAAGTGTGACCATTCAATTGAAAGCTACTGAGCAGTACTTTCCTGTGGTATTGTTTATTATGCGGTACAAGTTGGTTCTAACTTTTGGGTCTGTGGATGAAATCCTAAAGTGTGACCATTCAATTGAAAGCTACTGGGCAGTACTTTCCTGTGGTACTGTTTATTATGCGGTACAAGGTGGTTCTAACTTTGAGTCTGTGCATGAAATCCTAAGTGTGGCTATTCAATTGAAAGCCAGCTACTGGGCAGTACTTTCCTGTGGTGCTGTTTATTATGCGGTACAAGGTGGTTCCAACTTTTGAGTCTGTGGATGAAATCCTAAAGTGTGACCAATCAAATGAAAGCTGCTGAGCAGTACTTTCCTGTGGTAGTTTATTCTTCATGATTTTGCAAAAGAAATTTTGGGTTTATTCTGTACCAGTTTTCAACTTGGATATTCGTTTATTCACCTTTTAACTACACGTAAATCTCTGAATCCGCCAGCTGCCTTCTCAATGCTTTGTACTCCGGTACCGCGGAAGAAAAAATCCATAAGTTTTATCAATTAAAAATGAACCGTAATTAAAGTTTCTGAGTCATCCAATAACAAGACTTGTACTTTACACGTCCGAAAAAAAATCTTCAAAAGGCTTTGTGGAAACCTGCTTTGTAATGTAAAAAAAAAAAAGAAAAAAAAAACCGACTGTCTTATTCTGCGAAATTTTGGTAAAAGCTACAATAAGTATTTATAACAATTTGCACTACCGACATCCAATAAGCGATCAAGCTACGAATAATGGATTTCAAAGGAACCACAACGTATTTCAATCAAATAAAATTTCTCTCCAGACATAATTACAGGCATCAGACTTAAATGAAGACGACTAATTGCGTTCAACATAAAAACTCCTTCGAGTTATCACTAAAATACGTTCCTTTTCAGAAACACGAAATTACGCACGCAAACACTGTAAATCTGTTAAAACAAACTTTTGAAGGGTTCGACTACAAGATTGAAGAAAGTTACATTTTCAGCCACTACAAATATTCAACTTATTTGTATAAAGCGCACAGTGGTTTTAGATAAGGGACAATTTGCAGCTTTTAAAACTCAAACGTTTGATCGGTGAGGTGAAGGCAAACGCAAGATAAACGATCCTCTCTATCTATTTTATAACTTTTCCTTCTCACATTTAAATGATTTTTACTGTGGGATAAATCCAAAATTTTATTTAAAAAAACAAACAAACATGCAAACAGCACCACTACAAAGTAAATACTGCTTATTTGTTTTATTTGAATGGTCATATTTTTATAATTTTTTCCCAGACAAAGTTAGAACAATCTTGAACGGCATCATAAACAACACCACATGAAATTACTGCTCGATAGATCACAATTCAATCGTAACACTTTAGTACTTCATGTAAGAACATGATCAACAGTACCACAGAAAAGTACTAGTCAAAAGCTTTCATTTGATTGGTCTGGAACACTTTAGGGTTTCATGCACCATATCTGAAACGTTTGAAACACCTTGTACAACATCATACGGGGCACCAAATGAAAGTACTGCCCAACGGCTCTCATTTGAATGTCCGAGAAACGTTTGGATTTCAATCCCATCCCGGAAATGAAAAATAGAACAATATTATATAAAACAAGGTCTGACCTCGGAGGTCAGTATGTTAATGCTAATTTTGAAGATATCAACACGTTGACTGCAACTGACTGCAAGGCCATTGTGGGTTTTTCAAGAAATAATTACAAACCATTAACCCCTCAAGGTCAAACGAAGTAAAAAGAAATAAAAACAACGTTACCTTCCTGTGAAGAGTTGTCGGGGAGGAACACTTCCAAACTCTCCATGTAGTGTAATTTACATAGAACGTGTCCTTCTTTAAGCGCAAACTCCTCACCAGTAGAAAGTTGGCGCTTGCACGCGTCGCACGCGAAACACGCAAGATGGTACACGCTGCTTCGCGCGCGCCTCACCCAGTCGTTCGCGTGGATGCTTCTTGCACATCGGGCACATTTTGTGCCAAACTGTCTGTAAGGGATAAAAACAAAAAGATGAGTGTACTATACTAAAAACAATACCGCGTGTCGCTACAAAGAGAGGGATAACGAAAAGTTATGGCGCGTAAAACACGTTTTCCTCACACAGCTGAAGTACGCACAGCCTAATACAGTGACAATACACTACAATGAACAGTAATGGAACTAAACGGTTTAGTTTTCGATGAAGCGTGGAACACGCACTGGCTGTTTTCCAAGAAGGAAGGAATACGAGGCGCTTTTTCGCGCGGTAATTCCGACTGCCCTAACATTATCTGTGTGAACCAGAAAACGTCTTAAGACACCGAGATAATGCGTTCCAGGGAGAGAATGTTTCGAGGACATAAGTGGACGAGCAAAAACAAGTGCGCATAATAACGGCTTAACGATGATAACTTTGGCGAACGAAATAAAAAGCGCGCTATCAGACAGAAGTTCGGGTAGATATACTATCAGTATTAAAAGCAATTTAAAAAAAGCAACAGATTGCTAGGGACGGCGGCTCACTGCGAAAACTATTTCTATTAGCTTAATAAGTTTTATGTGTCCCCGCACCAAAACTATATCTTAAGAAGCTTGGGCAATTCTAATCATCTAAAGCATGAGTCACTGGGGCTTGCAAACTTATCTTACTTTACATTCAGTGCTTAGCTCAGTCACCGAAGAAGTTAAGCTACCCGACTTTAAACTGTCATTGGTTTTGTTTCATTATTATGGTTATTTTTAATATCTTGCCCTGGTATATTAACTGGAGAATCTGCACATGAAAACGAGAGGAAATTGTCTTTAATATAAAACAGCAGGTTGGCTCCCAGGATTGAGGGTCAAGATATAATAGGGCAGGTCAACGCATTTCCAAGAAATTCATTCTGATGAAAATGTGTGGTGTGGAAACAGTCGTACAAGCAAAAACACTCAATTTGAATAGCCAGAAAGTAAAAGAAACCTTTCTAGTTTAGTTCTTTTGAGTAGAAAATCCTTTAAGACATTTACGGTAGAGAATGTATTATGTTTCTGGGACTCCAATAAGTAAATCGTCCACTTTTCGACACAATGCTACCTATAAGTTCGCTGGCTAGGTGACAAAAATAATTTGCAAGTTTGCATTTTAAACACAGTTCGCTATGTTTACATTCACACGTTCGAGACAGGTGGCTTTCTATGCCTCCGCCTTTCTTCCCTAAGCCAGGAAATTCAAAGATCGCAAATTTCTAGTTTAACCATCCTGGACAAGCCTCTCGGCTTCAGGGACGTGTTTTGGGAAAAGAAAAAGAAAAATTAGTGTGGCGCATACAAAACCACAAAACCGAATTACAATTTTAACAGTTCTTCGTGAAACCGATAAAACGGATCAAATATATTACAAATGCAGTCACTTTGTCGTTTTAGTTGTTCGCTCTGTCGACAATGAAGAAGCAGGTTCACGCCGCATACACTCAATTATAAAGCAGGAGCATTTTTGCATTTTTGTTGCGCTCGCAATGAAAATGGAAATAAAACAGAATAAAAATAAAGAAAACGTTTTGAGTTCTGTTTTGCTAACAGAAAAGCACACTTCAGTTAGATCTGATATTGTTAGGGATGGCGTGTTAGGGGATTGACTGCATAAAACCCTGCTTTAGTGGTGTAGTTAATACAACGTGTTCCATACGCCGTCCTTTTTTACGAAACACTGGCTTTTAAACCGCGTTTGATTATTTAACAGTCCAACAAGCTCTAAACCAATAAACCAGACCGTCTGGAAAATACTCAACGAAAGCAAATAAAAGGATTTGTTTCAAAAAGCCAACATAAAAGCTCGCCTGTGATATCGGTACTAATTCAGTTTAAGATCCGTGTGAATAGGTCAAACATTTATTCCAAATAATTCTCTGCGCTTTTCACCCTATTTAGGTGGAAAACTGGAATATGGTAATTCAAGAATCTTTTAGCATATACTGTTTAATGGTCTATAACACAGTCAAGCACAAAATAGGTTCTAGAACTAATTTTCACCCGCTTTCTAATGGAAACAAGTGTGACAAAAAGACTTCAGAAACCTGCAAATGTCTCTAAAAGACGTTAAATGAAAAGTCTCTTTACCTGTTGTATAAAAAAGATTTGTAAGCAAAGAAAACAATTAAAAATATATTTTTTTTTACCAAAGGTGGTTAAAACATCAATGCGAATAATTATAAGTCACGAAGTAACCCTTAAATATCGCTTCTAAAAATTAACCCCCCCGCGCTTAATTTTTCGTATTCCCCGGGATTAAAACTTTAGTATAACTTGTTCACGGTGTCTAACAGCGCCACGATGCCCTGTGAACTAAATATCACAAAATATACCTCGAATCCAGAGATCGTGTAAACATACACGCAACAAGAAGCACGACAAATGAGCACGAAAACAAACAAATAAACTAACCTCGCATAGTCGGTTTTGCAGTAAATCTTGTCTTCTTTGGTGTAACACGTCGCTTCTTTGCCAAGTTCAAGTCCACACATGCAGCACTTTAGACAGCCGGTGTGCCAGGCTTTGCCGCTTACTTTTACCAAGTACCGATCCATGATTCGGCCTTTACAGCCAGCGCATTTCTCTCCGTGTGCCTAAAAACACAAAACGAACGTTTTAAATTGTATTAACCGCCTCGAAATGAGCTTCTTGTGGAGTCAAACTGTTCTTCAGCTGGTCGATGTATATACAGCGCTTAGTCACAAGCTCTGCGCGCCAGGCGATTGACAAGAGAAAAAAATTAACATAGTTAAATTCAGAGGAAGGAAGCAAGGCATTAATAAACTTCCTCGAGAATTATATATTAATCTGAGAGATTTACAAATTTCAGATGAGGCTGTTGTTCAATTTACTCTATCATACAGCAAGGTTTGCTTTTGTCCAGGAAAGTAAACAAACAATTCCTCATCCAACAGGTTCGCGAGAACACGACAAACTCAATCTAAACTACGTTACAGTAATAAGACCAAGACAGATATCCGAAACGAGAATATTTACCGGAGACTGGTCACCAACTTCGCGAGTAAAAGTCGCCGCAGATTTTTCCTCGCAGGCCGTGGTCATCTGGCGAAGCGAAAGTGGAGTTAGTACGGAGGCTGTAAGACGGAGGAGCTAGTTATGGTATTTAGCTCGGTTTTGGGGCTTACCAAATCACCCGCTAAACTCAAAATTGTTCGAGGTCTCGCAGGTTTCAAATGGGCCAATATAATATGACATAATAATTAGCAAGCTTGTGATGTGATTGGTGTAGGGAGCCGAGTGGGAGGGGCACAGTTCCTAAGGGAAATCGATATAACATACAAAATGTTGCTTCCTTTTGTTTTGCTTGATCAATGAACGTTGTTTTGAAATGGACAAATATTGCTAAAGTGATGCACGTTTTATACAGGCCAACGTCTGCTTGTCCCAATCTCGGATAAATTATGCTCTAACACGGAACACTAATTTAACTTTTTAGTGCGCGCTATAAACGCGGTCAGCTTCCGATCGATTAACTCCTTCTCACACACGGAAATTTTGCGCATATTTTTAACGCTCTAAGCTTTGTTTATAAAATGCACATTTGAGTTGTCTGTGAATGTGCAAAAAACCCACCACAGTGGTCCATGCATGTCATGTTTTGGTGTTGAATCACACCACACAAGTTCAAAACGTTTTGTCTCTTGAGGGAAAAAAACGTGGCAAGATTGGAAACCAAGACCATGGCGTCGATTGTCTGTTCGCAATCATGCACAAAAATCGAGTCACAAAACTAAAATTAGATTTACGGCACTGACAAAAACCAAAGTACAAGCTGTTTCCTGTTTAAGCATCGCCTATATTTTTAATTGAAGCATATATTCTTTCGACGAAAGAACTAAAAGATACTAAAATTGATCTAACATGCGCGCTCTTTTCTTGCATAAAACGGAAGGAAACTTGACAAATCTGATCACAACTTTTCACACTTTTTTCCCTTGATAAAACTTCCAATGCTTGACGGAAAGTTCGAAGATTTTATAAAACGTATATTACGCAGTTAGCCGCTTAACTTTCTACATCTCAAGTTCGTTACAGTAGCAACGGAAACATTGAAAAATAGTGAGGAAAAAATTTCAAGGACAATATTTCGAGCTGCAGAAATGAAACATGTAAGTGTTGAACAACTTCTCAGAGCTTATCGATTTCTCAATTATCATTGTTGAAATGCTGGAGGGTATTTTAAAGAAAGAAAGAAATTAAAAATCGATCAGTTCAAGACCGGAAGGTGCAGTCTTTCGTTATTGCATATTCCACTTTTGTTGTTGACAGGTCTATAGCTGTAACACTTATTTTGGCGTACTTAACTATTGTTTTGCAAAAGACACCATTTCTGGCATTTTGAAACAACAGAATGAATAAAAGCTTACTTTGAGAAATTTGCATTTTCCTGTACTTAATAGTTTTTGTGAACAAAAGCACGAATTTCTGGAATATTTTTCTATTGAACAAAAAGCGTGGGATGTGAGCATTTACTTCAAAATCTTCAATTTAACGATAAATTGCGATTCAACAAACGGGATTTGTAAAAAAAAAAAAAGAAAGAAAAACATTTAAGACGAAAGAAAGCATTCTCAAGATTAAACAAAACGGCTTCGCTTAGTCAACATTTTACACTGTGGTGTAAGAATAATAAGCTTAAAGTAGCCACCTCATTTTAAAGTTCGCATTTCACTGCTGAAGCGATTTTAAAGCACTTTTTAAAGTCCAAACAAGATTTCAAACCAACACAGGTGTCAATTGGGTCGTAATTTGGTTCACTACCGGAAATAGCGGAATTTTAGGCGCAGTTGTATTTTCTGGACAATTGTTAATACTGAAAGGTTTGTGCAGATGAATTATTGATAAGATCAGGACCAACTATGCCATGCCAAAATACAGTTAAATGTAAGGAAGCGAGAAGAGATTGTCCAAATTCACAGGAAATCGAGAAGATTGAAAATGTAAAATTTGCAATGAACCCATATAAAGCTTTAGGAAGGTATTTGGGTGAATAAATACAAAACAAATCAAAGAACATTATATTAAGTAATTTTAACATCTGAAGGCAAAATAATGACACGGGCAATCGGCAAAAAAGCTTTTTTCAACGCCGTAAGAGTTCTATAAGGCGTTCAGTTGTAATTCATCAAGGATTCCTAAAAACTGAAACCAGACAATCCTAAACGTTTCGGAGAATATTAACAATCAAAATTTTCTATACTCAAAACAACCAATCTCGTGGCATGAACAACCATTATTTTTTCTAATCGCACGGGTATATATAAATAACACTACATTAAACGTCCTCATATCAAGAGGATTTTAATAGCACATAAGACGTTAAATTTTATGTAAAAAGGAATGAAAAAACGATCAAAGTCTAAACAGATTACAAAGCAACTTTGACTAGCGACAAGAGCAAAAATCGTTCTAACATTTCGTTGTAGCAACACGATTTTACAACGAGATTCGTGAAAGAAATAAAACGGACCCAAGACGCAGATGATAAACGGCAGATGATAAATGGCATTTTCATTCTAAAAATAAAAACAGCGAGTATTAATTTCATTAAAACTGATTTTTATTGATGACTGTATTTTAAAGCGAAAATGAAATGAATGAAAACATTTCAATATTCCAAAGTATGTCGCTTCTAGAAGGTAATAAAAAGAAAATTGGCTCGTAATATAAAGGAAAATTGAAAGCGTCGAAAAAGCGAATTTCGCAGAATCTGTATGTCATATCCAGCAAGGTCATTTACAAACAAGACAAATAATGTTAATTTAAACCTATTCAAGACAATTTCTCGCTTCGCACGTGCGAGCTGTAAAAGCGGGCAGGTGGATTTCAAGGCGATAGGATACGCCATCAAAATGTGGAATCAACTTTAATTTGTTGCTTTGTTTTATTTCATTTCTGTAGACGTCTGAAATTAAAAACGCTCTTATTCAATACAGCGATAATATAAAGGGACGATGGCTTAAGCGGCCCACGCCAAAGCAAAATACATATCAATTCGATAACAGAAAGGAGTATTTAGCCGTAATTGTTAGGACAAAAAACGTCAAGATTTTCATGAATTATAAAAACAAATTTTCCTTTAAATATACTTCAGTATTGCGCGCCTTAGATCATGAATTGTTTTGAATCAATAGTTCTCGATAAAGAAGTGTCTGACAATCTGTCCACTGTTAAAATAAAAATCTCGCATAGCGATATTCAAATCACACCGTTGCTAATCCCGGGTGAACAGTGCAAGTAGCATGATTTAGAAATAGAAATTATATCTCGGCCTTCAGAGATTAAACAAACGGGCTTAGAAAAAGCTGTTAATCGCAAACCAAAGCTAAGAATACACAAGAGCAATTCTATAACAAATGTTTACCAAAATTGTTCAAGAACAGTCAAGAACAGATAACTTAATACATGAAACAATTATTGGGCCGCGTGCCATGACAATGATTTGTACCATAGCTAGAATTCTTCCATAACAAATGTTTCAAGTTAACACACATAGAAAATGCAGTGCATGCACAGCTCATTATACACTGGCCTAATTTATCAAACTCCTTAACTTGCAAGAAAAGCTGTTAGTTAAAAAGAAACCTAGATTTCAAAAGAAAATTGGCAGATAAAACGGATGTCGCAGAACTCGATAGGTCACTGCAAAACGTTCAAAATTTGAGACGCGAACTTCGTCCAGAGATAACTTTTTAACTTTTTAAGTTCGCTTTGAACAAATGAAACAATTATGAAATTAACGTTACCTCACAAGGTTTCATGCTTCTGTAGTCTTCTTTTACACAGAGCAACGACATAGTTTCGTGACTCCTTGCTGCCAAACGGAACGCAGTAAACCAATGTTAATTACGACCCCGTGCCAGTAGTCAACAAAATGAAAGGTTTTAGATCAGGCAGCACATTACCTCAAAAAGGCGGCTGCAAGCTCAAAGAAACGAGTAAACGCGGCGCGGCGACAAAAAAAGAAATAGCAAAAAAGAAAAGAAAAAACCCGACGAGACGGTACAAAGGCTTCCCGCTGGCCGACTCACACCTGTAAAAAACAGTGAATGATTCGAGGCGGTCACTGAGTGCGTCTGTTACGTGAAAAATTACTGAACGATTCAGCCACTTTTTTTAGTGCAGTGAAATTACAAGCGTAAATAATAGCTTTATTTTATACATCGACGCTGCTTTACGGATTTTCCACTCGAAATGAATTTTTGAAAGAGAAGGGAAGCTGTTCCGACTGAAAGCGGCGGTGAATATGAATAGCAAGAAAGCGGAGAAAAAGAATCGAACAAGGAAAATGGTTGCGCTTTACAGCTGATCAATGCCGCGGAGAAATGAAATGGAAGGTAACGCCAACATAAAATACAATGGCAAATTTAAAATTTTCCTGAAAATTTTTTTTTTTTTGCGAAATGGTGCCGCGAATGTTATTAAGCATATGCGCTACTGCTTGACTGGAAATGTAGTAAAACAAAAATTACGTCACGCACACGCGTGTTCACTGCGCGCGCAGTTTCCCGGGTGACGCACCCTAGAGACTCCCTATAGTTTTATAACCGCGCGCGTGCATTGATAAGCTTCAGAATCTGCGCGCGCTCAAAGAAAACGTAGGGCTTTTCTGATTTTTTATTACGTCAGCATGACCAAAAAAGCCAAATAAACAGTACATTTTCTCGCGTTTCCTTCAGTGAAATTCCGTAAAATTTGGCGGATTGGTCATAATTCGTTTGCTGTTCTCGGAACAGGAACATCAAAAAGACCTGTTTTTACGCAGAGGCAAAAGATACAAATTTGCAAATAACGAAGAAACTGCCTTTACAACCCATACTTTTTTTGGCGTCTGTTTTTTCTTATCTGACCAGATTCTATGAACTGTGAAAATTTTGGAAGATTTCACCGAAGGAAATTCAAGAAAATCACAATTAAATCCACGTAAACAATGAAAAACGCATTTGCTTGGGGAGTTTTTATTCAAGACTGAAGCCATTATTTTAACAGACATGGTTGTAGAACACTGTTTCATAATTGCTTTTTACATTTTCATAGGTTTAAGTGAACTGGGAGTAAAAAGGAATGTGAAAACCAGCTTCCAAAAAGCAACAGTAGCACGCGCAACACCATCTATGATCACTTTATGGGGTCACCTTAAAGAGAAAACCAATACGAATTTATCCTAAAGTTATATACGGGAAAATCTCTCACTTGTTCTGAGCTTTGTGATGAACAGGAACCCATCGACTGATACTTTTTCGTTTCGCCCTATTCGCCAACAGAACTAATGCGGTAATACTGAAAGAAGCCCAGAAAAACTTAGGCATCATCGCCGCGAGAGTATCTACCCGTATATGCGGTATCACAGTCGTGCTTTTCGGTGTTCTTCGGGGAGTCTTCGGCGTCGTGTGTTCGGCATCCTCAGGCATGACTTTTCGGGCCCGAGAGCTATTTTTAAAATTCAGTTTTCTTTCGAGTGGCGATTAACTTTTTAGCCCGCAAACCAGTGTCGCGGTTTCGTCCACCCAGGATTTTATTGCTTAGCTTTCAAAATAAAAAAAAATGAATCTTTATTGGTAAATATTCTGCACAAAACATAGCTTTTGGGGCCCGGAAAGTTTTCGGGACTTTTGAGAAACGTACGGCGGGCTTCTTTGTCGTTTGGCGTATAAAAATCGGATTTTTCGTCGTTCTCTTCAACACGGCCGCTTTACCGCTTAGAATCAAAGTCGGCCATTCTCGGTGACCTTTGGCGAGATTTCGGCGTTCAGATCTTTGAATTCAAACCGGCATCTCTGTCGCTTGTTGTAAAAGTCGAAAATTTGGTTTATCAACTGATAAAGCTTGCAACGCAAAAATTTCGAAGAAAATCGTCCGCGCACCCATGTTACGCGGCATAATTTTAGCGCAACATTGTTGCGCTAAAAATCGTCGTTGCGAATCGTCCCAAGAGATTCAAAAGCAGACGTTTCAAGCACTAGTGCTTCGCCATAATGTGGTGCTGCATCGGTATGGAAATGAAACGCGAAAATTTGCCTTTATCAACTGACTCGATAAGGTGAATTGGCTACCGAAAAACGATTCAAAAACTGACGTCCAGAGCGTCAGCCATTCATCAAAACTTCGCCTGACGTTTCTCAAGGATGAAAAATGCTATTTTTTGTTCTCAGAAAGTTTACCTACAAATGTCGGGAAGCAAATATCGCAAATAGCTCCCTTACAAAATTATTAGAAATCTTACTTGAGCTAACTTTTCCGGAGAAAAGGATTTTGTTCCTAACAGTTTCAGCCTATGGAATTTTCAGCTAAGCCATCTGAACAGATCAAAAATTGGTAGCTGATAGAAATATGCTTTAAACGGCATTAAATAATCAGAAGAAACAAAAACACGACTTTCTTAAGCCTTTGCATAGTGAACTTGGCAAGTTAAATGCCACTGATCAAGTGTCGAGCGACTGATTTAGGTGCGTCTTGTTTGAAATGTAGTTCTTAAAAAGATGAAATATTGATATACAGCAACGCACATTTGTGGCGGTATTTAACTTTGAAATTGGTAGTGGACTGAATTAAAATGTGTCTAAAATTCGCAACTTGAGGAATCATTTCAGAAGCTAAGGCCCCGTCCACACTAATGCGTTTTTGAAAACCTCCGTTTTTGGTGCCCCGTGGTTTCACTAGGAGCTGAAAAACGATGATCCAAAGATGCGTTTTCATCACCAGGCTCTGCTTGGACGTTTTTCTGTTCAATACGCATGCTCCAATAGCGTCAGCAATACTGTGCGTTACTAGTTGTGACGTAAGCGTTTTTGAAAAGCTCCGTTTTTGCTGTTCACACTAAAACGATAGACCTGCGTCATTAAAAGTCTCCACTTTGAAAAGCGTTTTCGAAAACCTCCGTTTTTGATCGTTTTAGTGTGGACGATCGGTAAAAACGCATAAAAAAGTATGCGTTTTTAAACGAAAACGCATTAGTGTGGACGGGACCTAAATATGTTCCGTATACTAAAGAAGCTATCATAAAAACACATGAGATAAATTCACTTGTTATTAATTGAAATTATATTATTGTGGATCACATTTAATTAAAATGACACTGATATAATGACTGATATCCTACCATAAGAATGTTTATTCCTTCTTTATATATATTTGTTTTTACATATGTTAAAATGCACTGGTAAAGTCGGACACAAGCCACAGGTAACCCACACGAGTCACAGGTGAACCACTCGACCGGAACTTTAAACCCGAATTCTGTTCAATGCTGTAGCATGAAGCAATTAGGAGTTCTGCAACTACCCAATGGATGGAAAGCTAAGTCCATCGCAGAGTTACGGGCCATATCCCTAGTATTTTATCGCCGGTCTATCCATTGATACACCTGGGTGGAGAGAGGCAATGTGGAGTAAAGTTTCTTGTCTAACAACAAGAGACTAGGTCAACAACACTGAGATCGCGAACCACGGGCCTTCGGTTCTGAAACTTGTCCAACACGCTAACCACTGAATCACCGCGCCTCCACAAAAAAGAATGCTCTGACAGTAGTGGAAATCTCAGTGACAAACAAATAAGTGCAAGTGGGCTCTAAACCCTAAATATTGCTTCATTAGTGATTAATAATGTTGATAACTCTCACCTGAGAATAGAATACTGCACAAACACCCACAAATAAGAACCTACATTTTACAAGTCAGCCTGAATAGGTTATACAACAATACAATACAATAACCTTTATTTCACCTCGAATTTAAAATAGCAAAATTGCTAATGTCTTCGAGAAAATAAATAAAATAAATAAATAAAAATAGGTTCTTATTTATCGTGTGTTTAGCGGGGGAATCCGGCTGTTGACATTCTTAATTAGGTTCTTATTGTATTCAGTGGCTTTGGTTTGCTACTGTTCAAAATAGTACTTACCGGGTAAAGTCCATTATTTCAGTCGTCATATCAAACTTATTTCCCTCTGCGTAGAATATTTGTTCAGACACTTAGTTTTGAGACGGGAGAAGGAAAGTTCTGCTTTTCATTCCAGACACAATTGTTTTCTTAGGGGAATTACCTATCTGAAGAGGTCTCAAATAGGAACAAGGTGTGTTTTGAATTAAAGCTGATTTTACAAGTAAGAACCTCTTTCAAATGTCAGGCTGAATGGGTTCTTATATAACGGGGAGTCAAATTTCCAAATTTCTGCCTGAACGTTCTTAATCCTCTAGGTTCTTATAGTGGGTGTTTACTGCAGTATATTTAGCTTTATAACCATCATGACTGAAATCACGCTGTATAATTTAGTTTGTTGATGTTATGGGGCAATATCACCTATTTTTAGTATCACTTTGAAAAGCCCCAAAACATATTTGTATTAATAGAAAACTAAAAATATTGCTCCAGTTTTTTTTAAATAGCTATCAGTAAACTATACTAGTGCACTGGAAGTATATAACACTTAATAATATCTTTGACTGTGGATGGCTTTGATGGAAATGGATTTAATCCATTTCCAAGTTGTAATACAACTTCAGAAAAAGTTTTCTAAATATTATTTTTCTAGTAATATTCATAACCACCCAATACCCTAAGGGCTTAGTAGGTGTCACCAATATTTTATTAATCAAACTGTTTTGAATTTGGCCTTAAATTCAACTGGTAAAAATGCGGTTTTATTCTGTTTTGACTTCCTTTCTACTTACTTGTTTTAATTTCTCAGTGGTTACTGCAGCTATATTTTCCCTTTGGAGACATGGCAGTATAGTGTTTAGTGTGTTGGGGGTTGAAGTCTAGTCCCTGCTGTTGTGTTTTTTTTTCCTTAGACAAGAAACGTTACTTCACATTATGAATGACGAATTGCCTTTCAAAAACTATGGGTCTCACAAAATTTTAGTGAGATTTCACTGGTCTGCCAGTCTCATTTTAAAGTCTTGATTTTTTTTTAACACAGCCTTGAAATCTCTATCTCAGCCTTGCATCTTCAAAACTCAAAAAGTCTCTTGCTAACCAGAGAAAAAATGCTACTCTCTCTGTCTCGCATAGTATTTTTAATACAATAATTGTCATTTTGTCATAATTCTTTCAGCCATCTATTGTAAATAGCAAGTATTTAATATTTGTATTGTAATTCAAGAGCAACAAATTTAATATAAGCTATCTTTATTAAAATTTACCATTCATCGCCCGCCACATTGTTTCTATCCACCCAACTGTTTACTTAGCTATCCACAGACTGTTAGAGAGACCCAAAAAATCCAAGGGTGACTCTGTGATGGACTAGCATCTGGGGGGGGGGGGGGGGAGACTCCCATGTAAAAGTGCAGGGAGGGGGTGATTGTCGTACCTTTTAATGGTTAAAATTCATGACTTGTTACCACTAAGGTTGTTAAATATAATAATAATAATCAACTTTATTTCATGAGGGTAATTAACACTTGACAGTAAACTGATGAACTTGTGGCCCTCTTAATCGGAAATGAACACTGTAACAGTTAGACTTATTCTCACTGATACCTTTTAGGGTATTCACAGAAACCCATAAGTGGGTTGAAATGTGCAACTGTCTCTTGTATGCTTCAAAACAAGCTTCCGATTATTCAATTTGCTAAGAAGTTGTTACAGCCACATTTGGAAAATCAAGATAAAAATATTAATCAATCAATTCTCCAGAACAACTTGCTTCCAATCTCCCGCGCAAGCTTAAGACTGAGGGATTTTCAAATATGGTACTAAGCAAAAAATGTATAATCCGGAGCTGTGAATGTGCGTTACATGTTTCAACCCCGAACCCACTGATGGGTTTCTGGTATTAAGCCAGAAAAATATGCCAACAGGAACAACCCCTGGCCATAATCATGAAAATACGATGTATATCAGCCGGGGCACTGTCTCTTTAATTTATATATGCCATGGATAAAACTAGGCAGGGATGTCATCGGGATGAAGATTCTATTTGGGGTAGGATGGCGGCATGTAACAGACACGTTTGGCCATGTTTAGTTTGGTGTGCATGTCTAGTTATAATATTTACTAAACTTTATCAGTCCTCCTGATAAATTGCAGAAAAAAAAGAAAATTATGGTGCCATTTTCAGGGCAGATTAAATGGCAAAAGAGAGCCATTATGCGGACATAGATTGTGCGATTTTTACACACTGATTAGTCTGATTTAAGCATGTTTTTCCAGTTTTCAGAAGAAACAGTAAACATTTTTATGTACCCAGATGTTTTTCTCTGCAAAATTTGGTACTTTACAGTAGATGTCTAGGAAAAAAATAGAGCATAACATGAAAGAGAGCAATTCTAGGTGGTTTATATATCATGTTGTATTACATGAAGTACAAGCTGTAGTAAATGAGCCAAAAGTCATTCATGTAATTTTTGTGATTCATGTTTTCTTTTCAATTTTTTCGGCAGATTGTCAGTATTTCTGACTTGGTAAGGTAAAAGGAACTTATGCTTCCTAATTTCTAAAGAAGTCTTGCTAATTGGTTTGATCGATTTGTGTGAATTTTGCGTAAATTATTTTTTAATAATAATAATGTTTATTAAGCTTACTTATATTGCTTTATTCAATAACACAATCAAAAGCACATTACAATTAATATAATAAAATCTCACAAATTACAAATTGATAATAAAACTACTGACGTCGACTAATCTTTTTAGAATTAAAATCTATTATAAAATTGAAAATTGTGCTCAAAAGAATCTTAACAAAAAGCCTTGGAAAATAAATAAAGCTTAACAAAATGCTTAAAAATGTCAATGTTCCTAGCTTGCCTTACTCACAAAGGAAGGCTGTTCCACAAGACTGGTGCTGCTACTATAAACGAGCGATCTCCCATAGTCTTTTTCGTTTTAAACCGTGGACTTGCTAGCTATATTAATATACCATTATTGTTTTGATGCAATTGATAAAGTGAAGCTGGTAAGATTGAAATTAGATTCTTGAGATAACTAGGAGCTAAACCTTGAAGTATTTTAAATGTAATAAGAAGAATCTTAAAAGCTAGACATAACTTCACCAGTAACCAGTGAAGTTCCCAAAGTAGAGGGGTAATGTGACAAATTATACTAATAGGTGCACAGTAAACTAACCGTGCACTTGCATTCATAACTCTTTGAAGTTTCCTAATTTGATAATCCGGAACACCATATATTATAAACTATTACAATACGATAGTCCAGCCTACTTGTAATGAATGCATGGGCAAGTCTTTCAGTAGATTCACGAGACAGATACTTTCTAATATGCTAGATATTGTACAGATAATAATAAATAATTTTTTTATGCACTGATTGCTAAATTATATGATTTGGTGCAATTTTAGGTCAATTGTGTGAAATCACACCATTGCTTAATATCAGAAGTCCTGCTTTGGCAATTTGAGCTTTTGTATAGGTCAATTCCAAAAGCGATCACCCTCACCCTTGGAAAACCCCTAGGTATTTGACTTTTCTGAAAGCATCCAATCAAATCAATCACAAATTGGTCAAATGCCCCATTGGTTGGGACTGAAAAGTGGGTCAACTACACATGTTGTTTTATAGCCCAGGTAGTTTTTCCTAGTCTTGCTAGCTGGATTTAAGATCAATGAATGTTGACACCTTTTTATATTAAACAAATTTTACACAAGAAAAGAAAATGGGGGTAGAAAATCATTTTAATGTGTGACTGCTTGCCAAAGAATGCATGATGGGGCAGGCTTCTATTTACATCAAATGCCCCTCTTTGTGGTGCTGAATAAAAGTCAAATACCTTGAGTATGGGGGATGATTGAGCTTGACATTGATCTTGTTCTATTTCAACATGATTTTTTCATTCTTTTCCTTCAAATATGAGGTTACTGTCAGTACCAGTACTGTGAATGTTGCTGCTACTAACTTTGATTTCAGTAAACCCTCTGTAATTGCAAATGCAACAATCATGATATGTGAGTGGATTGAGAAAGAGCTTTGACAAAATTAAGCCCAGCTGTAAAAAGCCATCCAATAGCATGAAATAAAAAGAACTAAATCTACAAACATGTGCATTGTTTAACTTTAAAAATAAAGTTCACTTTTTGAACAAATTCAGTTTTGCTCGATCGAGCAATAAAGTTTAACTTTTTTAAACACTAACTTTATTTTTTTGGAATTGTTGTCACTCGAGGGAGACAGACGACAAGAACACAAGCTTCAAAATAAAATTTCGATTAATCGCTGATCTTTTACCCAGTTTTGTGGCTTGATTGTCTCTTGTAATGGAAAGTTAAAGTCATAGCGAGAAAAGCATTGCGGATGATGAATGTTCAAAGGCACAAAAAGCCGGAAACGAAGACATGGAGTCACCACGCGATCATTTAACACTGATTTATTGTGTTGAATTGTGTTGAATTGTGAACTCATACTAGGTTGTGTTACATGACATTTTAACCTTGATTTCTTGAGAGTTGGAAATCACAAGCTAAATGAAGCCCGAGAAGAAACTTCGGCCTCAACAGACAAAGCGACTAAGTACAGCTGTAAAATCTAATTATGCCAATGTTAGAATTTTGTAACCAAATACTTTTGACTTACCAGCATAACCGCTTCTTCTCGATGTCGACCCACCATCCAATCCTCGTTTTAAGCTGCACACATGTAACTCTAAGGTTTCCCAAGGATCAAGAACAGGGATGTTTGGATTCACTCACGTCAAGTGCTTTACAATCGAGACAGAATTTGTAGAACTTCCGCCAACATATCCAATATCCAAGATGGCGGACAATCGTTTGTTGTTTACTGGGGTCCAATCTCCGGATTTATTCTGCGTCCTCACGATCGATCACGTCAGTTTGCGTAAAGAAGCATGAAATTTTTGCAGGAGTATTATTTTCCGGATTGGCGATATTTTGTCTTTTGCGGGAACATTTTTTTGCGGTTCGAGAATCAGATGACTGAAATTTCTGCTGAGAACTTATTTTCGCGATTACCTGATCAAGCAGCAGCTTGTTGAGTTACCGTACGCTCCACATTGACCACATACATTTACGTTTACAAAAGTCTACCCCTGCTATAATAATGATGCTGCCTACCATGCTCAAGAAAAAACTGTTATTTTTAATACTATTGAAAAAAAACCCTGTTGTTTTCTACTAAAAATCAATGGTGATAGTTCTTATTTACGTGTAATATCGCCCCAGTAACACAAGTTCAGAGTTCTTTTATATTTGACAAAAGAGAGTAAATTTTTGCGGAGTAATATTTTGCGAGTTTTTTTTTCCTGCGGGAACTAATTTTTGCGTATCGAAAGCAATCCGCAAAATCCGCAAAAATTTCATGCTACACGGTAGCTTATAGAGAGAGCAGACGTGTTTTTCGGCTGTTGTGTTTATTCTGCGTGGTAGGCGGTAGAAAGAAGAGAGGAATGGGGATTTAAAAAAACATCTGCTCTTGCAGACTGCGTTTTCGCTGTACACGCGGTAAGTATTCCAACGTTTGCTTTTTCAAAAGATTTCACTCTGGAGATCTTTTTTAAAAGTTTGCGTTTTCGATGCGTATTCGTGTAGACGAAAAATCAAACCCCAAATGAAAAGTTCGTTTCATCGAGCCATAATTAATAAAGCGCAATGATTACGAAACCTGAGAAATTTCTTTGTTCGCAGAGATTGCCAACCTCTGGAGATTGAAAATAGGGAGATTTTTTCTGAGGGTGAAATTTTTCCGCGCTGAAGGCCTGAATGGAGCGACGAAGTCGCGAGCATCTAGGGGGTCCGGAAATTTTTTTTGGCTTTACCCTTAAAAATGCCATTTTCTGCATTCCTGAGACCCGAAAAGCGTTTGTGAAATTAAGATACGATGAAAGACCAAATTTCTTTTGGATTTTGGGAAAATTTAGGTTAAAATCTTAGCCTGTTGTAGAGAAAAGATCCAAAGTCGCTTTTATCCGGGATATTTGGTGACCCGTACGGGAGACCGGGAAATTCATTTCGTATCCGGGAGACTCCCAACAAATCAACAAACCAAGCCTGCAATGTGTACAAATAATATGTGTATGGAAAATAACATAAACCCCACAAGTTGGATAAAACCCAACTTTGCAGTCATGATGAGGATTGTCTTTGGAAACAATATAAACATACGTCGCATAATAGAGTAAGGGACCGTTCATTATTTATCGGAGGGGGATGGGTGAGAAATTAACAAATTTTTCTTCTTTTTGTTTTTCATGTCCCTCACTTAGTGAATCTGGATTTTTTTCAGCCCCCCCCCCCCCCCCCGTTCCGTTGGAGAAGAATTTCAATACACTATTAATCTGATTTCTATAAAATAAAAGCTGTATTGTATGTATCCATTCCGTATTGTTGTGGGGGCGCGATGAAGTAGTGGCTAGCATGTTGGACTTCAGCTCTGAAGTTCATTGGTTTGAGGTTTGGTCACTGCTATCGTGTTTAATATCTCCTTTAAATTTGTTAATCAATAGTTATTACAACTTATGGCATTTTGACTCTTGTGTGGTTTTCTTTATAGAAGCAATTCAACCACTTGGGTCCACTGTGCATTTGAAGAACTAGAATTAAGACTTCAATAGTTGTTCAGTTTAATACTGTTGCAATCCAGTAATAGACATCATCTGTTTAAAATTTCAAGACCCACCTCCACAACAAAATTTCCCCAGGACCCCCCTTTTTGCAGTGGCTAAAATTTCAGGTCCCCCCATTTTCTCACCCATACATCCCCCTCCCATAAATAATGACGGTCCTTAAAAGAGCAAAAACGTATACAGCACGCACGGGACAGAGTTCGGAGTTAAAAGAGAGGACGGAAACAACTCAAAAAAAACATCGTGTAATTATTAAAAAAATAACAAATTTTCTTGTACAAAAATCGAATAACATAGAGCAGTTTTCAATTGAGTGTCGTAAAACCAAAACCAAAGTAATTACTCTGACCAATCACAGCAGTCGTAAACAATCCAATGAACCAATCAGAGCTCGAAGCAATTACATGTCGGCGGCGCCAAGCGCGGGAAAACGCGTGCGAGCAAGTCACGATTGGTTTTTGGTTTTACTTCTGATTGGTCGAGAAAGTGGCGCGAGATTTTTTAGCCAATCACAAAGCGTAGCAATGCAAAACCAAAGCAATTGTGTAATGACTTTCGACACTCAATTGAAAACTGCTCTATGCGTTGTAAGATAATCGTATGATAGTAATAATAATGTAATAATGTATTATATAACAGAACATTTTTTCGTTTGCATGCATGAAAAGTAGGTCTACGTAAGACGTAAGTGACTCGATAAGGCACAACCATACGCATGTTCTAAGGTCTCAGCTACATCAGCTACTTGATAATTCGAACCCTGATTAACTCGCGTCAAGCTTCTCGCTAACATCTTTTCGTTGTTTTATCTGTGTATATTTGACCACGTTTGAACGAATACTTCTACAGAATTGACGCATGTAGACGTGTGACCAAATAGTGCAAATTTAGGGCCGGTTATTTAAACGAAGTTTAGACGGTGTTTAACTAAACCGTTGTTCAAACCAATTTCAATTTGGCCAACCCTAAGGCCTAAACGTTCTTTACTGTAAGCAATGTCCAGAGGCATATAGCGCAGACCAGCAATCTCCTTAAAATGGCCCACTTATAAACAGATGTGGTAAAACTGCGGTCTAAGTTAGACTTTGGTTTAAATAACCGACCCGGCATGTTTCCCACGATAGTTCGAAATTTTGTTAACTCGATTGAACCAGTTTTTTTTTTCTCATTGGATTTAGTTATCTAGATTAATGAGTACCTACTGTATCAAACTGTAATGAGTAATGACAACATATAAATTTTACAACTTCGTCCTCATTAGCTAACCTGCGTAGCTGGCGGTTTTGTTGGCGCGCGCGACGCTAAATTCGCGAGCGGAGTCGCGGCTTCGTCGCTCGTGAATTTAGCATCGCGCGCGCTAACGAAAAAAACACCAGCTACGTAGGCTACTCTTCAGCCTCTTAACAATTTCCTTCCTAGGGGTAAAAAGAAACTTGGGAGGGGAAAGCCCAGTCAGCGCTCGGCTCATTCCGCTCGCCGATTTCTTTGGAGGCCCAATTGCAAAGTAAAGAGCAATCATTATTTTAACGGCTGGCTGTTTTAAAATAATATGTAAGGGAAATGCGGAAATATTTTGAAAATTATTTGCCTTATTACTGTTTTGCCTATCATGCCCTAAAAATGATTTTTGATTTACTCGAAAACCGTCTTAAAAATTTTCTTGAAAATTCGTCTGCAGTTGGTGATACGTGAGTGCTACAAATTTTGAAAGTTTCATTATGAAGTGTTTGACTAGATTTTGAGAAAAAAAAACGAAATTGTTTAAAACAAAGGGCAATAAGCTGATGTTGCTATAGGAACCGCTGTCGCTTGAAAACCAGTGGCACATAAAACCTTGATCACATCTTAGACATCTTAAAAACTCGGTGAGGTATGAAAGCAATCGAAACATGTCTTCCCTGCGAAATTTTGATTTCAAAACATACACCCCACGGCAAAAAAAAAAAAAACTCAGTCGAACCTCCTTAAACCACCACCCCCCCCCCCCCCCCCCCCCCAAAGGAAACTGTTTACAGGCTACATACTCTTTAGTCCTATCTAATCCTAGTGTACGTTTAACTCTTGCCTTATATATGACTAAATGTAATTTAACTAATAAACTAAACTAAACAAAAAAACTCACACAGCAGTACAGTGCCCTCGACTAACTTAACAAATTACTTGAAAAATGCACCAACATTTATTTTGCAAGAAAACAAAGCATTTGGTCGCCTGTTATCTGAGCAAGAAATTGTTGAATTATAACTATACCATTGAAAATAATTATTTGCGAGTTGTACCCGTTTGGAAGCATACAGAAGCCTTCTATCAACTTTTAAATGACGCCATATCCATGCCCTCCATAATACGGACACCTCTCTAATACGAACACTTGGCTACGTATTGTATTAGAGGTTTAACTGCACACATTTATAGACATTTTGTTTGATACAACTCCAATCAGGACCCTTTAAACAACAATGGCAACCAGGCAAAGTGCAAGACAAATCAAAGCACTCTAAAGTTAGTGGGTATTAAAAATGTCTAGTTTAGAGCTTTCTTCAAGCAATGAACATTATATCTTTGTCATTTCATTACCGAACTTAACATTTACCACGTTCTTTTTTTTATTTTTTACCACACATGACGCTTTCGACATGGTCGTGACTGGAATGGATACTCCAAAATCAGGTTGGATCACCTCGGACGTAATGTTGACACTTGAATTTACTTTCAATAAATTTTTAAGAGTAAAAAAGAAAATCTAAAATCCCCACTCAGGATTGAACCTGTGACCTCAGCTAGGGTTAGGCTTGCATAGTATACCGTACCAAGGTACCACCTAGCTTCTCGGGTTGTTTAGGCCTAAATTGCTAACCCCAACCTCGATTGCAAGCTAACCAGTAACTCCGTTATATAAGTCTCAATAAGGCGTCCGAGGTGGAACAACCTGATTTTGCGGTTTACGGAATCATCCGACCGGTTTACGGAATCATCCGACCGGTGCACGGAATCATCCGACCAGTGTACGTAATCATCCGACCGGTGTACGGAATCTTCCGACCAGTGTACGGAATCATCCGACCGGTGTACGGAATCTTCCGACCAGTGTACGGAATCATCCGACCGGTGTACGGAAGGTCATTGGTTCAATTCCTATCGGGGTCTCATATTCTTTTCTTTGCCTCACACACGTGTTATGATGAACATTGCATCTTTCCCCTTTTTGGAGTAGTTATCAGTGTAGTGCCGGTAATCAAGTATAGCGGTCAAGTTTATATGAATTAACTCTCTTCGGCCGAAATTTGGTGTCCACTGTCCGTATTATAGAGGTTATTTTTATAGAAAATATATGGAGATTTTGCAGGGACCGAATGAAGTGTCTGTAAGGAGAGGTTTGACCGTATATAAATGCATAAGTTTTAAAACGATAAAGGAATAATTCTGTGAAATGGATAAACAAAAGTGCCAAGGTAAAAAGGTCAATTGAAAGAGTCACCTAAAACAGCATGAATATATCTAGCCTGTGTGCAGTTGTCTGTGATTTCCTTTGCTCCACGCGTGAAGCGCGCGCAGGCTAAAACTGTGATCATCCTGTGCTACCTATTGGAGCAGTTTTCAATCGAGTGTCATAAAACCAAAACCAAAGTAATTACTCTGACCAATCATAACAGTCGGAAACAATCCAATGAACCAATCAGAGCTCGAAGCAATTACATGTCGGCGGTGCCAAGCACGGGAAAACGCGTGCGAGCAAGTCACGATTGGTTTTGGTTTTACTTCTGATTGGTCGAGAAAGTGGCGCGAGATTTTTTAGCCAATCACAAAGCGTAGCAATGCAAAACCAAAACAAAGCAATCACTAAAATACTTTCGACACTCAATTGAAAATCGCTCTAAACTAAGAAAGAAAATTAAGTTCTCTACAGGTAAGACCCTATTCCGCTTTAGGGTCAATATTTACGTTCTGATGGAAAACATTTTCTGGATCGTACTTCAGTTTCAACTCTTTAAGACTCTCGTGAACTTTTTCTGCCTCAGGGCCTTGTGGGACGATTCCATATTTGGACAGTTTCTGATCGAGGCTGTCGGCCCATGTTTTTATGACGTCAAATGAGTTTGGATCTTGTGTCGATACTAAGGGACCAATCCAGTATCTGTTCAGGGAAAAAGCATTAAAATAGGTTAAAAGCACCATGTCACCAGAAGAAAAAAGATGTCGAGTCTCCTCATAGAAACGATTTTCGCACTCGCTCGCGTGATTGCCCGCTCAACTATCCTTGAAAAAATGAGGGACTACGCGTAGTCTATGGGCGAAATTTGGAAGCTTAAGTTGAAACACGTCTGCTCCCGGCCCAAATTAAAGGCCATAAAGTGACCCTGCCTCGTTCAAAAAAAAGAGCTTTTGACTGTGCTTGGTTTAGGAAATTTTGCGTTTAGCTAGTACTTGGTGTAAGCCGGACTATTATGTCCCGGGCCACTGTACTGAGAGTAACACTCTACCACTCTTACACAGGTAGGTGTGGGACCGGGACATAAAACATAAACAGCTTGAACATAAACAGCTTGAACCATCCTGTGCTACCTTTTAAACATTTAAACTAATTAACCAAGTTCTCTACAGGTAAGACCCTATTCCTCTTTAGGGTCAATATTTACGTTCTGGTGGAAAACATTTTCTGGATCGTACTTCAATTTCAACTCCTTTAGTCTTTCGTGAACTTTTTCTGCCTCGGGGCCTTGTGGGACGATTCCATATTTGGACAGTTTCTTATCGAGGCTGTCGGCCCATGTTTTAATGACGTCATACGAGTCGCAACTAAGGGGCCAACCCTGTATCTGTTCAGGAAAAATCAGGCTCGCATCAAATAGTGACTTGCTTGATGTCACTTGTTTATATGTACGTTAGATTAAAACTCTCTGGCAGTGGGAGACAAATCTTGTAGCCGCCACTTCTATCTTGAGAGCCCAACTTTATATAATTCCATTCTCAACGAGATGCTTTACTCAGAATTTCTAATAAGCGGCCATTTCTACAAAGTCAGACCATTCTTTTCGCCTGAGGGTGGGTAGCCTCAGAGACTCACCTCAGTATTTAGTCATTAGGAAAATGCCTACTTACTCAGCTGCTTTAAATGCGAATGGATTGTCCTCATCTGTCATTTCACGTAGTTTTCCTCCGAGGCTTGGTATGTAAATGTTGCTATACGTCATTTTGCGTGAATCAGGTGCCTTGCTGACTTCATCAAAAATGATATCAATTGCCTCATCTGTGAGTTCTGAAATATATTTAGAAGCATCAGAAACAATGTGATTAACAATGCAGCGTTTATTCTAGAAATTGGCCAATGGGGGCTCAGTAGAGCCCCTTTCTGAGATTTTATCAATCTTTTTATCCGTGTTTCATTGTGTTTGTCTCGGGTATGGACTTAAAACAGTTTCAATTGAGTGTTGAAACATCAAAACCAAAGTAATTACTCTGGCCAATCACAACAGACGCAGACTATCCAACGAACCAATCAGAACTCGAAGTAAATTCATGTAGCCGGCGCCAAGCGCGGGAAAACGCGTGTAAATAAGTCACGATTGGTTTTGGTTGTACTTCTGACTAGTTGATAAAGTGGCGCGAGATTTTTTAGCCAATCAGACCAATCACAAAGCGTAGCAATGTAAAACCAAAGCAATTGTAAAATTACTTAAAGGGGCTATGTCGCGAGGTTTCGCCTAATTTTAGTAACTTTAATTTACACTTTTATCTGTCAAAATTCTTTTGTTCGCTGATACGAAACAGGACTCGAAAAACCAGTGGTCACGACTCAAGGAACCAGTGGTCACGTACACAAAAGCTATTGTTTGTTTTGATTTAAGTCCAACAATTTCATTGCTCTTTTCTCAAGCGAAACAAAATCAGAAAAATGTTAGGTTTGTCTGTGGCGGTAAAGCAATGCAAAGCGAAGACTCTGGTACCATGTTAATATGCTGAAGTGTACTATATTTAGACAACAGAGAAGAAGAACCTTCGTCCATGACATTCCATGGTCAACTGATTTCTATCGCTGCTCGTACATATTGAGATATTTAGCCGTACGATTTCAGAATCGGAAAAATAACCGGGCCAAAATCAAGACAAACAGATTATTTACACATGTGAAAAATCTGAGACCATTTGGTGAACACAGCACTGCAGGATTGAATGGATTCGACGATGATGGCGTAAACTTGAAAAACAGCCACCGGACGTTTTTCAAGATCGTAGGTTGCGTGACACCTTTAAATACCTTCGACATTCAACTGTAAACTGCTCTAAAGGTGCTGTTACACGAGGCAATTTTATATTGCATCTTACAGGCGTGCAACTTGTCTCACAACGCCTGTCGTCTCTCCAGGCAAGACGCGGGAGACGCGCGTGGGGGATAGGCGCGGAACAAGAGAAACGCGTGCGAAAAGTAGAGAACCGTACAACTTTTTACGCAGCTCGTAACGTAATTCTTCGTTGCGAGACAAGTTGCAAAGAAGGGGGTCAAACGCCAATTTCATCCGCAACTTGTCTCGCAGACTCGCAAGTTGCATGAGAAAATTGCCTCAGGTGAAAAAGTGTAAAACCATCTGCAATGCACTGTATTGGTGGTACCCACTTTGATAACCTAAATTTTAACGTTGAAATTCTTGAAAGTAAATTTGGGATTTTTTTAAATTTAGCACCCTGGTAGAAAGTGAAAAAAAAAAAAATAGTGTCAAAAGACATGTATCACCACCAGTACATATTTAGCCTGCGTGGGTGCCGGTTTATCCAAAGGGCGAAATTACGAGTACGCGCGCGAGGGGAACGCGCGAAGAGGACCCCTATCCCTTTCACGCGTTCTCCTCTCGCGCGTCCTCGAAATTTCGCCCTATAAACCAAAACTATTCACACCTTTAACAAAATTTCCCATTGTTGCATAGTAAAACCGTCCTCTGGGAACCATCCAGTCAGCACTTTTCTGAAACTGATCAAATGCCACCGGTTTGACTTTGTTTTCAACAGGTTTTGTTCGGTCTGCTAACTCCATTAACAGTTCACCTCCCTCTCTTGGTGGGCCGATGAAAAGGAATCGACAAAATGCCTGAGGCCTACAGAAAGCAAGTGGAGATGTAAGGAACAGAAATACGTATGCAACTACACGAAATTCTTATCGACTTGTCAAATATAACGACATTATGGTCAACAGGTGTGAAAAAAAATCAGTTCAAAAGGAAACGCTTACTCCCAGAGTCGATTTTGGAGGCATGTACACTGTGGTGTAGTGCTAACTTTTGAATCTGTCGACGAAATCCTATGGTGTGATCATTCAAATGAAACCTCTTCAGCAGTACTTTTGAATAGTTCCATTTGTTTTTCAATATCTTATAGCTGGAGAATTTGGTAGCTGGAGAATTTTTGCAAGAATTAGTGAGGGAAGTAAAGGTTACTTGTAGTCAGAAAGGGTAGCTTTAGTATTATTACCAATGAACACTCATTATAACCCGCACCTACCACTTTGAAGCTTGATTTGAGAAAGAAAAAAATTCAAATTAAGGTTTTTTGCTTTTTTTAATTTGTACTGTAAAAATTAAAAAGTGTGGCTTAATCATGAGTTTTAACAAATTTATCTGGTATAATTACAACATCCATGGTCATTAGCAGTGTGTTAAGTTAATTATATAAATATATAGACTAGTTGTAGCCAACAAATTTGACCTTACGAAGTTAGCCATGAGGAATAAGTTCTTACCCTCTATTCCTAAAATGCACCATCATGTAGACTGAAAGCCTGTTGTCCGCCTTTTCACGAATGAAATCTCTTATACTTTTGAATGCCCCCGCAGCTTTAGACATAGAGTAATACAGCTCTCCTCCAATAATACGGTCAGGAATATCATGCAGCTGAAATGTTATCGATGTTACCACTCTAATGGGAAAAAACATAAGCACAAACTTTACAACAGTAATTAACCCTTGAAGCCCCAAGAGTGATCAGCATCAAATTTCTCCTTGCCTTACCAATCAAAAAGGTCATGCGAATTAAGGATTTGATCACCTAAGATGAATTCTCTTGATATCCAAACAATTTCTCCCTACTACTTCTATAGGAAATGTATGGGACTAAAAATGAGAATTTAAATTTTGATATTGGGGCTTAAAGGGTTAATAATTCATCAAGTTTGAACAAAGTAATTAATAAGCATAGGGGTGATTAGGAAACCTCGCTTACATGTAACAGACAATATTCGTATTCTTGGTATTGAACTGGAACTAGCTTGCAATCGAGGCACATGCGGGGGAATATCATTAAAAATATTTTGTATGAAAAGATCGTCCAGCATTAACCTCAACTGCAAGCTAGTTCCGAGAATTCTGAGAATATGAATATTGTCTATTAGCATACATTTTGGCAATGCTATTCTTTCGTTTTCTCTGCATTTAAACTGCCCATAACGATTTTTTTTTATTTTCTTACCTAAATCTTATCTAAATAAGAATGGCAATGGGCTCATAATAAGCCCATGCGATCAGTCTGACGTCAGTAGCTTCAGGAACTTTCTTTCTTAGAAAATTCTTCTCGGGGTCAGATATGTTGTTAAAGCGCGCTGTGGCACATCTTTCAGGCATTTTTGGTGAGAATAAAAAAATGTCCGCTTATTTACAAGTGAGATGGGAATAAGTCTCAAACACCTGTTCCTGAACCAAAGTCACAGGCTCCCGTCTGACCGAGAGGAGACTAATGCAAATGGTGAACCAAAATGGCAGCAATTTTCGAAGACTTTAAAAAATCATAAAAAATTCACGTTTTGCTGAAATCAAAAACATTTTTTGCAGACATTCATAATATGACGTGTAGATTTAGATAAGAAAATAAAAAAAATAGTTATCGGCACTTTAATGATCAGTTTGAGAAGCTATATCAAACACTCAAATGTTTCATCAGGTATCCAGACTGCACCTTGTTTTTTTCAGCCCACTTCTCGGTGTGTTTGGAAATCTTGATGAAACACCCTTTCTTGTGTTTGATATATTATTTGAAATAACTGAACACTAAATTGTTAAACTTGAAATAATGTCCACAATAATGAGGTTATCATCAGGTGTTCATTAATTGATGATTTATTATTATAATTATTTGCAAAAAAGGAATATGACCCTTTAAGAACTACAGCTGTAAACTCATGGATGGTCTCAAATTTAAGTCATGATGGTGGTTTTTCTTTTATCAGGATTACATTGTATTTATTACTCATGCGCGTAGCGGCATGAGGTAAGGTTTCGGCTCCGTTTTTCTTGTTATTTTAATTATTTATATTTTTTGTGTCACGATTTTCCATGCAAATTTATGCACGCATATTTTAAATTGTACACTTCCAGTTCATAGCTTTGCCACTACACTTCCTGTTTAGTGACTTCCGGCTACTCTCACTTCCGGTAAAAGAGCGTTACTCAAGTGTCACGACAGCATCTCCTGTAACCCTACTTACATTAGCAATGTTCATGTTTGGTATATATAAGACTTAGAAGAATCATTCCCTTCATTGTGGTACAGCCTTCATTTCCAAAACAACTTTCTTACGCATGCGCATGAGTATAGGCTGCTGGGAGCCTCTTGTCTTAATTAATTAATAAATGAGTATATGTTCAGGTAATATATTATCTTATGATACACACTATATTATTGTTCAAGTAATTTGCAACCTACCCAAAATTGGACCCATAACCTTTCATCCCCCAGAAGAGTTCTGTGTTTTCTTTCTCACTTGCTTTTATAACTTCTCCTGATACTGTAACTAGCTCTGTGTAATATATAAAATGATAAATTTGACATTAATAATTTCATCTTGTAAAATCAAATCAAATCAATTTATTTATTTAAGTGTCAAAGTACATGTATTTAGCACGCGAGTGCTAATTGTGGACACTAATTCCAGATCTAATTGGAATTTGGAAGTGTTGGTTTTTGAGGAGAGGGGAAAACTGAAGTACCCGGAGAAAGAACTCTCGGAGCACGGAGAGAACCAACTCCCCTAAATATTTCTATCACAGGAAACTCCCCAATCATTCACCCTTGGCTATTTTGAATCCCCCACTACCTCAAAGTGAAACCCATTTTCCGTGGTTATACCTACATGTACTACAAAAAAGCCAATTTTGTGAGTTCCGAGATAGCCAAACAAAAAACAGGAAAACATTGAGCAAACACTTTTGTTCAAAGAATTTTGTATACCAATAAGCCGCTTGCAGAAAACTCGTGTCTATAAAATAAATAATGCAATGTTCATGTCAAGAGGCAAGAGAGCAAATTCAAAAGGATTCAGAATTCAAACAGAGTTGCTATATATATATATGAAGTCCGAGAATGATAGGGTAAGTGTTTTGTTCTCATTACATGAACTTACACATAATGATTTCCAGTTGAATGATTTTGTGAAATATAACATGCTATTTTGTATGTTTCATGTAATCTGTTATATGCAGTTGCATAGACTGTGTGTTACATGCATTTCAAATGTGTGTAAAATGCATGTAAACTGAGTGTACTGCACATGCTTCATGCATGTGTAATGCTGCAATGTACACGAGCGGTACTGTATTTTTCAGTCATTTACTACTGTATCTCTATTTCAGCTTCCCTTGGCCTTCACCAAGCCTTACATAAGACCCCTGATCTCAAACTGTACAACAGGATTGCAGTCAATGATGTCACAATCATATGTAGGTTGCCATTAAACCCTGAAACAACAAAATTCTGAAGTGTGATAAACTATTTGAGATAGCTGGGTCTACTGTACAGACTTGGTACAGGTCAAAAATATCTTTTAAGGAATTAACTAACTAAATAAACCAGTTATGGGTACACCAGTTTAGCATGTCAAATATATGTTCTGGCTAAAATTATTATATTGCCTTTTATGGTGGAAACAATGCAGCAATAAATGGCTATACAGTATCTTTTTCTAAAAAGGAAATCTACACGTAAATAGGCTAACCAAATTCCAAAGCATTATCAGCGGTACAGCTATAGGAACTGGTCAGGAAACCTGTCCCGCCTAACAGAGTGAACCCTGCCACGCCCAACTCGGAGTAACTACCAAGGGGTGTCACCAGACAGTTAGGTACTGTTTTCGCATCAACATCAGCCATCTTGGCACCTGCACCAACAACAACCACCTGAAATTGTTTAACAGCGATAAAGATTGCTAATATACAATCACACAGTCGAAGCTCCCGTAAGCTGACAGACACTTGGGAAGCAGAGAAAGTGTCTGTAACTGGTGAATGCTTATGGGAATGATTCTCGTAAGAGGAATATCAGGCCAACTACTTTGTTTTTAAAAGTGTACGGTGTAACAGTTACTAATAAGTATGGTGAGTCTAATGATATTCCTTTACAGGTGTAATAAAGGAAAGGAGACCTTGTGGTGGTCAAGTACAATGTAGTTCAGGACAGTGCTTAAAATCATGGTTTGACTGTTGTTATACCTGTTTTGGCTGTTTCCTTTAAAAATTGAACTCTGCTCCACATTTTTCTCAATTTCTACCCAGGAACAGGAGAAACATTTAGAGAATTGTGGAAACCTACCATGAACTAGCAAACTGTTACGATCAACGTAAGGACACCGAGCATAAACATAAACTCAACAACTTTAATGGCGGCGAGCAAAGACCACGAGGTCTGGTTACATCAACAACAAGTCACGTGATACATAAATGTATGCTAATTTATGCGGTATCACAACATCTTCCCCTTTGTAAAGAAAGTGTCTCAAATTAGTCTTGCAAATTGCGACCGAGTCTCTTAGCAAAACAAACAACAACAATGTTCAAAATAAAGTTTCTAACAAAGTATACAGTCTAAGTCGCAAAGTCCTGAAAACGGGCTGGTGGTTTGACAACACGACCACTCCTTGTAACAGTAGGAGGGGATGCAACTTCCACATGTTCAGCAGCAGCAGGTTTCACAACAGGTGGGGGGTCTGTTTGTAGTACTGATTGCAGAGGCTCAGCTACTGGTTTCACCACGGGGTGGAAATCTGACTGCGGCACTGATCGCAGCTGTCGGCGATTTCGTCGGTAGGTTCGACCACCTGATACGACCACATAAGAACGCAGGCCAATCATTTTCTTGCAAACTGCTTCTGACCAGGTAGATTCCTTTGGCTTCTTCATCCTGACAGTTTGTCCAGGTTGCAACTCAGGTAATGATGTACCCTTCAGGTTGTAGTGGAAAGCCTGCTTTTGCTTAGAGTTAATCAGTTTATCTTGCACATCCTGTGGGGGAACTGACTTAGGCTCTAGTTGTTTACTTGACAGCGGTAGCAAATTGCGAGTTCTCCTGCCAAACAACCTTTGCGCTGGTGATGAACCAATCTCTGTAGGCGTGTTGCGGTAGTCTAGCAGGGCCAGGTATGGGTCCAACTTTCCACGCACGGCCTTCCTCATGATGTTTTCACAGATTTTCACTGCACTTTCAGCCTTTCCGTTACTTTGGGGATTCCGTGGAGAGGAAGTGATGTGTTGAAAGTGCCAGTCACTTGCAAATTGGTCAAACTCTGCAGAAGCATATTGCGGTCCATTGTCAGAAATGACAATTTCTGGAATTCCATGCCGGCTAAATTGCATTTTTAACTTCTCAATAACAGTTTTAGAATCTATCGTGTTCAACTTATCCACCTCGAAGAGAGACGAATAATAATCAACTGTGATCAGGTACTGGCGGTGATCAAACAGGAACAGATCGGTGTCAACCTTTTGCCAAGGCCTTGAAGGGATTTCATGCGGCATTAGCGGTTCTCGAGGCTGTGCTGGCTTGTATGAATTGCAGATATCACACTTGAGAATGAAATCTTTTAACTCGGCATTCAAACGTGGCCAGTAAAACACTTCTCTGGCTCGTCTAAGGCAGCCCTCAATACCAAGATGGGATGAGTGGACCTTTTCCATCATTTCCTTTCTTAACTTGACAGGCACAATGAGGCGCTCGCCCTTGAACAGCAAACCATTTTGGGCTGTGATTTCATCTCGAAACTGGAAGTATGGCTTGACCTCAGCTGGAACTACATCCGGAGTGCTAGGCCAACCTTCTAAGACAATGGACATGAGGATCTGAAGGGTGTCATCTGAGGCGGTGCCCTCTTTGAATTCCTTCACTCGTGCTTCTGAAATGGGAAGATCCTCCACAAGTACTATCTCCTCTAACTCATTGCAATACTCGGTCTGTGTGGGAGGTTCATCAAGATAGGCTCGGGACAGGGGATCAGACATGACCATCAAACTGCCTTTTTGGTACTTTACATCGAGGTTGTAGCGCTGTAAGCGCAGCAACATCCTCTGGAGACGCTTGGGAGCAGAGCCAAGATCCTTCTTAAAGATAGCTTCAAGAGGCTGATGATCTGTTTTAACGTGCACCACATCTCGACCATACAGGTACGTATCAAACCTCTCACAAGCAAAAACAACAGAGAGAAGTTCCTTCTCAATCTGAGCGTAGCGACCCTCTGCTGGAGTTAGAGCTCTTGAGGCAAATGCAACTGGCTGACCCTCCTGAAGTAAGGAGGCGCCAAGTCCACTGAGAGACGCATCACTTTCAATTGTGACTTCCCGATTAACATCATAAAACTTCAACACTGGAGCTTCACAAACAAGACTCTTGATAGTTTGGACAGCTTCATCATGAACAGACAGCCAACACCATTCAGCATCCTTAAGCTCCAGTCGCCGTAATGGTTCGCAGACACTGGACAGGTTTGGTAAAAACTTTGCTAGGTAAGTAACCATGCCAAGAAATCTTTTCAAGGATTTGACATCTGTCGGGACAGGCATGTCACGTATGGCACGAACTTTGTTTGGGTCAGTCACGACACCATCAGCTGTGAGTAAATGGCCCATGAATGGTACACGTGATAGGCGAAGCTTAATCTTCTGAAGATTAAGTGTCAGATTCAACTCACGGCATCTTTGTAGAAAGGCGGTTAAATTCTGATCATGATCCTTCACTGCTTCATCAACTGTGTCCCCAAATCCACAAACCAGGAAATCATCGGCGATTACTTCGACACCTTGGAGACCCTCAATGGCTTCATGCATCTTCCGCTGCCAAATCTCGGGCGCAGAACTTATGCCAAATGGCATCCTCAGCCAACGGAAACGGCCAAAGGGAGTATTAAATGTGGTAAGGTAACTGGCGTTCTCAGTCAGTTTAACCTGCCAAAACCCACTCTTTGCATCCAAAACACTGAAAACCTTAGCATTGGTGAGACGAGAGGTGACATCTTCCACTGTTGGCAAGGGATAGTGAGAGCGCTTAATGGCAGTGTTCAAATCCTTGGGATCCAAACAAATTCGAACTGATCCATCCTTCTTAGGCACTGCTAGGACACTGGATACCCAATCAGTTGGCTCAGTAACAGGAGTAACTATCTTGTCAGCAACCATCTTGTCAAGCTCTGTCTTCATTGCTTCCTTCTTAGGAACAGGCACTCTTCGTGGGGGGTGAACTACAGGTTGAACATCCTTGTTGAGCTCAATGCTGTATTCTCCAGGTAAACAGCCAATACCTTGAAACACATCAGCAAAAGGACTTAGTACAGGATCCTTTGTGACATTCTCAGAAGCTGCCAACTCTATCTTTGGAGCTGCAACTACATTATTGACAGGGGTATCAACACCAGGCACCATTATCTTCACAAGACCCATGCCTTGTGATGACTTCAAACCAAGCAAAGGTGTAACTTCTTGATCAACAATAACAAAGTTAAGTTCATGCTTGCTACCTTTATGTTCCACTTTCAGCCTTGCTGAACCAAGAGCCTTTCGCTTTGAGCGATCATGCATAACTAGTGTGATATCCTTAGGAACAATGTTAACTTTACTGTAATCCTTAGTTGCCCGGATGTAATCCTGCAGTGGTAAGATATTTGCAGAAGAACCAGTGTCAATTTGAAATGTTACTGATGCTGAACCATTCAAAGTGAGAGAAACAAGAGCTTGATCTTTACCACTGACACTATGAACGTAAAAGACTTCTTCTTGCTCAACCATGTGAACTTTTGCATCTTCAGACTTGCCTCGGCACTTGACTGCGAAATGGCCTTCTTTGCCACACTTTTTACATTTCTGACCTGAAGCTGGACACAATTTCCTATCCAATGCATGTGAACCACCACAAAACAAACACTCTTTAATCTTGGAAGGAGCCTTGCTGGGAGGTTTGCGACGCGATCCTTTCCCGCGCTTGGGCTTCGAACTTTGCCCCACTGCATTAATATCTTCGCTAGCTGAAAATTCTTCTGAGATCTCTGTCGCTCGCGAGTGAGTAACTTGACTTGCTTTGATAGTTTCGATGGCCTTATTCAGGTCGAGGTCTCGCTTTCCAAGAAGCTTTTCACGAACTCTGTCATCCTTTACACCAAGAATTAGCCGGTCGCGAACGAGCGATTCACGCAACGCGCCAAAACCACATGACTCTGAAAGCTTCATCAATGCAGTTATGTAACTATCAAGCGATTCATTTGACAATTGCTCACGTTTGAAGAACACGTATCTTTCGTAGGTTTCGTTACGTGCAGGGACACAACGCTCCTCGAACTTTTCCAAAACTTTGTCAATTTGTAGAGCATCCGCCGAACGTTCCCATTGAAAGGTTTCGTACATGTCCATTCCTTCTTTGCCGATCACATTTAACAACGAAGCCACCCGAACTTCTTGTGCTTTCTTGTGAATCCCCGCCGCTAGCTCGTAAAATTTCCATTCGCGGCGAAAGGATTTCCAGTTTTCTCCCTGGTGTAGACGGTCGGAAAGATTCAGTGGGAGAGGAATTTTTGCGGTAGTGCTAACCGCAGCCATACTTGAACTGTACTTGTGAAAACGTGCAACGATCCAACCGCTCGAACGCAAACTATAGACTTCAGCGAGCCTACCAATCACGGAAGAAGCGTTAGACTTGAAGACTTCCAAGCTGGGAAGTGATCCTTGATAATTTGGTCTAAATCCCGCGATCTGACACCATGTTACGATCAACGTAAGGACACCGAGCATAAACATAAACTCAACAACTTTAATGGCGGCGAGCAAAGACCACGAGGTCTGGTTACATCAACAACAAGTCACGTGATACATAAATGTATGCTAATTTATGCGGTATCACAACACAAACATGAGTAGGAATACTGTACTTAAGTTACTTCAGGATACAGAAATTACAGAGCTAAGTATCAACCAAGTTGGTCAACTATACATGTGTTTCCTCAGTGCAACTTTACCATTAGCTTTCATACACAGGAAAAAATACCTGATTCCCATTTTGGGATTTTTTAGGGTATTTACAGAACACTAACAAAATTCCCAAATTTGGCAAAGTGAGACAAGTCCCAACCTGGAAATTCCCAACCACGTTCCCTGGTTGGGACTTGTCTCACTCTTCCAAATTAATTTTGGGATTTATATGGGTATTTTTTAAATACCCTAAAATATCCAAAAATGGGAACCTGGTATTTTTTCCTGTGCTGCATGCTAAATCAAAATCCAAAATAGTTGTGGATGCAGCCATATATGCCACCAACTCATAACAGTTGAAATAATGGTAGTTCTGCATAATACAGTACATGGTTAAAATGACAGTAGTTAAAACATAAAAAAAATTAAAAAGTGACCATTAAAAATCAAACTGAACATACTTTGCTTTCCACATCCACAGTGACAGTATTCAGATCTGACAAATCTATCACTACAGCGTCATCCACCAACGCAAAGTCACTGTTCTTTGCACCACATATACTCATCTCAAGCTGATAAAAGGAAACATAAAAAAAAAAATTATTTGCATTTTAACCCAGCTTTCACTCCCAGAGTCAATTATGAAGACATATAATGCTTTTGAGTCTGTCAATGAAATCCTATGGTGTGACTATATGAAACCTCTTCAGCAGACTACTTTTACATGGTACCATTTGTTTTTCAATATTTAACAAAATGAAATTTAGAATTCTTCTTAAATTTTGAATTTTGGCACTCTTGGGAAATGGTTAAGGATGAGTACAGGGATGTGGCTAAGATATCCAATGGGTGAAATTTTGTTTAGATATCACAGGCAGAAAATTTTGGTAAAAAAAGAGAGGAGTTAATTATAAGGAGACACAGTTTTCCAGGCAGAAGAAAATCAAGAAAACTCAGCCTTCAGGTGGTTATTTTTTCCGCCTTCCACCTTTTATTTGCATCCATGCAGTATTTTGAAGTCATTGATGCTAAAACATGGTTGAGCATTGGGCCAAACTAATACACAAAGTTAGTAGTAGATACAATAATCAGAATTAATCAATTTGAATATTATTGCACGACTGTTAAAAATTAATATCCCCAAAAATAACAGCTTGAAGGCAGTATGTGTTACACTGTGTGTGCAATATTTTGCATAATGTATCTCACAAGGGCATTGCATACATTGTACACTGTAACATAACTTGCAACAGACAAAGCAATGCAAGAAAAGTGACAGAAGTCATTGCAGAAAATAGATATTTCAAGTTCTACTCTCTGCAATGGTTGCAGCAACGTTTTTAATGTTGCACAGTGTAACACCCCCTTCTGCAACTTATCTCAATATTATTATTATTGTTATCACACATGTGTACATATGCCACAGTGCATTGCAGTCAATGTTGCGAGAGACAAGATACATGGAAAACCTTGCCTAGTGTAATATCGATCCCCTCCTCATGTAGCTACAACTTTTTTAATGTTGCACAGTGTAACACCCCTTTCTGCATCTTGTCTCAATATTATTATTATTATTATTATTATTATTATTATTATTATTATTATTATTCGATTCTCTCCAGTTGCCGGATGTTCTACTGGGTAATGTTTATTGTGTCTCAGCCACTCCCCTAGCTTAGAGACACAACACTTTCCTCAATTCCTTATTATTATTATTATTATTATTATTATTATTATTATTATCACAGTGGCAACCCACTGCACATGTGTGTGTGTGTGTATTGCAGTCAATGTTGCCAGAGGCAAGATGCATGGAAGACCTTTCCTAGTGTAATATCCCATCCTTGTGTAGCTACAATGTTATTGAAGGTAGATAGATTGAGCCATAATGTGAGACAAATTGCACAAAACATTGCACAGTCTAACAGCACCTTGAGAATCAGATCCTGACCCTAAAATCAGCATGAAAATGTAATTTGGTATGATTGGTACCAGAGGTTTTCTTCTTGATGCTCGGCAGCTCTATGTTGATGCCTCGACGTTAATTTTTATTCCAGGAGAAAGAAGAAAGAAAGCCTTTGGTTCCAGGGAAGTCACCGGTAGGTTTGACGTAAGGTATGAATTTTAGAGACCAAGTCTGATCAAAATCTCCTATAAACCAACAAGTGAATATGACCCTCCTAGGTGTTTTGCTCCACTGACTCCCCACCCCTGTGTTCAACACTCCACCCTCCCCTCCCTCCAATGCTGTCACCATGGGTAAGGCAGGTAATTGTTACATATTGTGGGCTCAATGTTAACAATCCATTGACCAACTGATCAAGTGAATTTTGTCTCCAATAATTATAATAAAATTCTGAGAAGTAGCATCCTCACTGTGGCCTCCAACCCTGGCCCTGAGAAATCAACAGCTCTTGTTTTGGAAAATCGGCCTGCCCTAACAAACAATACAAATCTGTTGTTCCAGAAAATATATGTACCTCTCCCCATGGAAGGTTTTTTGTTTTAGATCCCCCACCCACCCCACTGGAAATTCCAATTGAAGGGGTGAGTGGAATAAAGCCCTAAGTGAATTCTGATCAACTGCTAGATTCTCCTTACAGTCTGTCTTGTATATACT